>CM031239.1:410127022-410301148 GCA_018340775.1 Taxus wallichiana var. yunnanensis
AGGTCTCGTTCTTAGCATCGTCTTAAAACAAAAGAGTTACGACAACACTTGTCTGACATCATAAGGAAGTACAAGGCTAGGAGCATTAAAACTACACATAATCACAAGTGATCTATGTTCACAAAGATCACATATCCTTGCATTGCATGTTTCCGCATAAGAAATATTCTTTATTCCTTAATGCCATAGAATGACATAACAAGGGATTATGAGACAAGAATTCAGTTTCTAAGGTTCCCTAAAAACAACATCTTTCAACACAATTTCATATGCAAGAAATTAGATTATGGTTTTCTAACCACAAGTGAACATCCTAGTCAACTAGGGTTTAGTTCCATTCCAATTTTTCACCTAGGGCTTTACTCTCTTAAAGATTAGATTAAGGTTTCAAACATATTCACCCTATAAACCCTCCGTAAGAGATCAAAGCACTCTATTGTCACTAGCCAAAGATGGCACCTATAGCTAAGAGGATCTATTCATAAGCAAAATTTTAAGTGATAGAACCACTATTTCCCTAGCTCCATGATGTCATCTGGATCTCACAAGAAATTCATTCGATGTAGAAGATTTATTTGACTGTGTTGCTCCTATGTGTCTAGTTTATGTCGATGTCACTAAACGTACCTATTAAGACGATAAACCCCTCTTCTTGGGATCTTATTTGCCTAAACCAAGATGCTCCATCGGTGAAAAGGTTAAGTTCGTTCTATTGTTTTAAATTTCTTATAAGGTAAAAAGGATCACACATGCAGGCAAGTTAAGCACGAATATTTTATTAGGTTCAGTGTTCCCATTAAAACTCTTTATTACGTTTACAAGGTAAGAAGGTAACCCAATGATTAATTTAATCATTTATTGAATACTGAGAAAGTACTACAATATATTAACTTCAAATTTTCAATTTACTATGTATAATTCAAACCCTTTTTCCATACACAACTAAGAAACAAATTGAACCGGTGATTAGATGCACATTTCCTAAGTATCCCTAAAACTAGCATATCATGCATGTTAACAAATCTCAATTATAACTTTTCGGTAACAAGAGACTACATTACACAGTTATTCATTTTACAATGACCTATAAAAATTACAATAATAATAATTAAATTACACATCACCTTTTTGTCGTCATTCTTCCATCCTGCAAAACCCACGTGAGCATGATATCGCGAATAAATCGCTAGCATGGCATCCACCCTAATCAATCATAATTATCATTTTTCAGTTTCCCATTTACATCTAACAATAATTACAATTTGCAATCGAAATAAAAAAGGTCTAGAAACATGTAATCATTGCATTTCATTTTTCTTCATTTTATAAACCCAGGAGAGAGAAAGAGAAAGGAAGAGAGAGAAAACATCGTTTTGTCAAAAGTTCCAATACACAACAAGTTTCATTATAGTGTTTTAAACAGTTATTTACGTGTGTTAAAAGTTTCCAGGGTGATTTGGCAACCTTACGAGGGTTCGCAGCTTTCTACTTTTACATTTTCTCACTAGCTATAAAACGTACAAAACGGGCTCGGAGGCTAAGAAACTGTTTCCAAAAGTTACCTTCCAATGAGAATGCCCTCCACGATCAACTTTCTACGTGTTCCCAGATATACCAAGAGTTCATAGCAACTGACGGAATTGAAAAAGAGCGCACGGTTTGCGTTTGGCGGTTAGCTCTCCGGGGCCACTGGTCGTAGTTCACCCAGTTGTAAAATGCCAAAAGTTAGCTCGAGGGCCCAGAAAACCGCATCCAAAACGACGTTCGATGGAGGAAACACGCAACGAGACATCTCCTACTAGTTCCCCTATATAAAGAGAATTCCTCAGAGTCAACGGAACTGAGAACTAGAAAACCATGTTCAAACGGCGACAAGTTTTTTGGAGCAACAAGACGAAATTGGACCAGTTTGACCTCGTCCAACTGCAACCGGAGGCCTACAAAATGGCTTCGCCAAACTATCCCGAAAGGTGCCCTTTCCTATGTTAAATGTTCCATGCATTTGTCTAATATAAACGCTAGAGGTTGGCGAAGACGGAACGTGATTTCTCTTTCCGGGTTTCAAATGGTGGTCCAAAACGAAAGTCAACTTTCTAGTTTTAACAACTCTCTACTATTGTAAATCGATGAAACAGGGCTCCTATAAGAGCGTCAAAAGGATGTCGTGTGATCGTTTCGGGTCAAACCAAAAATCAAGGCGACTCCTTGTATACCAAGGTACACGAATGAAACTTCACATCTCGTTTCCAGAGTTGCGAAGGGTACTTGGTGAGTCTCCAAAAATAGCAAAATTTAACTATTTTAAGCAAGAAGAAGGCCAACTTAATCAATGGAGAGTCAAATTTGTCTGGTCGATAAAACGATATTGAAGCAATCAAAAGGGTAAGAGTTTTCTAGATCATCTCAAAGCGAGGGTGATAGTTCGTGGTTTAAAGTAGGCGAGTTATAATGGCTTCGAGAGTTGCGACACGACACTTTATTGTTTTGCAATGAGTTGAAGGAACATTTAACTGTATTACAAAAAATCCCATAATTTTAAAATTCTATTTAGTTGCAAACGAGAACTAAAACACGAAAATTATGAGAGGTAAGGGAAGAAGAACCATGCCTGGAGAACGAAGTCGGTCGAAGCCGCAGGCTTGGGTTCAGTCTCTTGCTTGGCACTTCGTCAACTAGACCACGAGCGTCCCCAGCTCCACCATTTAACATACATGTCTTCTGGATTCGACCCACCACTTGTTGAGCATGATCAAAGGGTTTCTTATTGTTGTTTGGATAGGATGAGATCTTCCTCCTTTTGTGCGTAGCCTCAAATCTTGCAACCATTAGACCAAGATTTTTGAAGGCGTTTAGTCAAACACTTCACATGCCTTAAGCATGCCTCCACATTTTGCACATTCTCATGTGCTCATCAAAACCAGCAACATAATGATTAATTTTCGGCATGATTCTACAAGAGGCACTCATGCCAACGAAGTATTTACAACCCTCATGCACTGAACATGCATGGCTGAAAGCCAATTAAACAAAAATGAAGCTTACATGGTCAGGGTATGTTCCATAAGACCACATCTCTTTGAGGCATTCTGTCAAACAGATCACAGGCCATTTTACACATCCATCTTGTGCATATGTTGCCATCATGGCATTCCATGAGACAACATTTCTTTGAGGCATTTTATCAAACAGTTCAATGCCTTCTTAACAGACCCATTTTTTTTGTTTATCCTGCTATCATTGTAGCCCAGGAGGCCACATATCTTTCAGGTATTTTGTCAAACAGTTCACACGCGTTGTGTAAGCCCTCACATTTTTGCAACCATTTTGTGCATATCCCGAAATCATTGCAGTCCATGGAACTGCATTTCTGCCACGCATTTAGTCGAACAGGTCGCATGCTTCCACGCTTTACATACGCATCTACTATGGCACTTGCAACTGCAACATCTGACAAGGTTCCAAAGTGTTTTTGGCCTTGATGGGAGCCCACGCAGGCCTGGGCGTGGGTTGGAAGAGTGTTGGCCGCGTTGCAAAAAGAACAGACACAAAACCCCTTCATTTTTGCATTATTTTCCACGCGGGTGTGAGTGGCGTGGCCTGGGCGCATGTTGAACATTTGTGGAGTCTGGCTTTGACCTGAATCAAAGTGTTTGCATGAAAGTTTCCAAGGCCGTTTCAACAAACTCATTTTTGTGCACAGAACCTGCGCCCCAAGCCAGCCGCCCATTCCAAAAGCTGACCAAACCCTAGCGCAAAGTTTTGGAGCTTTTTCCGCCCTTCTCCACTTGCCCTAATCCGCCCCCACAAACACGATTATTTTAAATTTTAGTTCTTTTATTTTATTTTTATTATTATTATTTTATTTTTTTTTTTTTTTTTAAATTCCTTTGCGTACAACAACCCACACAACGAGATGAACAAGACTCCCCTTCTACCCCAGAGGCGTTCGAAATCGAACGCAAGACACAGACCGACCACGGCGTCACGACAAGAGATTGTCTTCGCGCGGAACGAGGCGACCAATCCATACGAATAAAATCGCTTATCGATAATCAACAATGAAATTGGTAACACATCGACGATCAACTGAAGAAGTTATCGTCCATCGATAGTTAAAATACTAATATTGTTATCATTATTATTATTATTATTATTTACTTATTATTATTATTATTACCACTTAAGATGATTATTAATCATACTACAAGACTGACATGCCCGCTCGACAAAAGGGTAAACAATAATACTATCAAATAGAGGCCAATCGTCAATTAAATTAAAATAACATTATTATCACTATATATTATAAATATATAAATGTAATTACTATTCACATTGATAATGACTATCGGCCCAGCTTTACCAGGCGACAACAAGGTCCTCCTTCAATTAGGTCAACGAACAGGACATTACACAGTCCCCACACAAAGGTGTCGATAACGACTCAGAGAGAGCAAGGAGAGGAGAGGGACAAGAGACCATGCTAAGGTCACATCACCACGTACACAAGTCTGCCGGATTAGGTCAACAATGGGGACTAGGAAACATTGATGGCTTGCCTTTGCGTTGACCGGGTTCCTCTAGCTCCATGTTAGTATTGGTTCGAGCTTCACCGCCCGTTGAACGCTATTTAATCTCGCTTAGGTGTCTCGACTCGGATCTCCAACGTGCACTCCCTAGCTCCATGTTTAACCATTCCCCTAATATGTTACGTGCAACCCACCAACATTTCTTTACCCTACCCACCTACCATTTTGGCTCTCCCACCTCGGGCTTATCCTCGTGGATGACTCGTTGACTCGGCTCCCTAAATCAATCCTAATGCCTCGCGTTGGTTTCCGTGATCCTCTCTGAGATGTCTAGGTGGTGCCAGTCACCCCTCCTCACTTTCTCTATTTTCTGAGGTGACTCAGTCCCCCGAGCTGACCATGTTTTCCCTTAGTTTTTTTTAAATTCTTCTCGTGCGTTCCATTTTTTAACAAACATAGTTTGTTTTAATTTTAAAGTGGTATTTGTAATTTTAAAATTTAGGTCTTGTTTTTAAGATAAGATATTTTTAAGTTAATGGTGTTCATTTAATTAAGGTAGTTAATAGTTGATTAGGTGGTCATCTTAATTATTAGGAATCTTCATTAAATTTAAGAGCCTTAATATTAATCACTAGTAATTTACTCATTTAATTAACGTTACTGACACATTTTTAAAACCTTTTTAATCTTTAAAATTAGATTAATTAGGGAAATAAAAAGTGTGTTTTATAGTGTTATTAGACATTTTTACTACTAATTTTTTGTTGGAGTGTGTAGCACCCATCCTAGCATTTTTATGCCTTCGAGATCCTTTTGTGTCATGAAGGTCCTTTGGACTCGTTTGAGTATTTTTTACATTATATCACCATTATTATTACTTTCAAACTAATGAACATGTGCACCACAGTCTTGTAGAAAGGGGTTTTCTCGCTACAACGTGAGATGTTTTTTCTCACACATGACTTCTTTTCTCCCCTTCTCTTTCTTTTATCTCATTTTTGTTTACTTGCGGTGGTGAACTGTCACGATCGTTGGAACTTGATTGTGGTCTCCACACTTGTGTGTTATTATGTGTATTGGAAGGTGAGCGATATCTGTTTCATGATGTACATTCACACCTAATTATAATCAACACACTAAACTATAAAGTGCCAAAATTAGGGGGTGATAATATTGTTTTGGGGTGGTTTTGTTTCTTGTTTCTTTCTGCATTCATTCTTTCTCTCTCTTCGTGATGGATGCTCTTTCAATTCCTTTTCTCATGTCATTCATTTTTTTAAATGGATATCAAAAATGGTAATGAAACTAAGGGGTAAAGGGTTATTTCACATCACCATGGGAGCTGAGACTAAACTTGATGATGAGCTCGAAAAATATAAGTGGCTAAACCGATGTGACGAAGCCTTATGTCTTCTTTGTATGTCCATTTATCCGACTTTATCTTCCACATTGAGTCATCTAAAACACTTGATGAAGTGTGGAAAATGTTAGACACTATGTTCAGATAACAAGATGACATGAGAGTGCATGAGTTGGAAAATGAACTACTAGGATTAAATCCTAGTGAATTTAAAAACCTACAGGCCTTCTTCTCAAATTTTGTCCACACTAAATTGCTTTTAAAGGAATGTAAAGTGGAGAAGAAATATTCCCAGTTGATCTTGTCAATTCTTTCTAAGTTACATCTTGAATACTCCATCTTCATTTTAACTTTCCATGCAATGAAAGCTACTTGGAAGTACTTGGAAAATTCCCTCATTTGATAGTTTGTTTGTCCCAAATCATTCGAGAACAGGAAAAACTCATTAAAATGGGGACTCTAAAATCCAAGTCACATGCCCTTGTAGCAATCTTGGTGAGTGAAATAAAACTGAAAAGAAGAAAGAGAAAAAGGATCAATCAAGAAGGAAACCAAGACCAACCAAGCCCAAACCAAACCTAACATAAACACTTCTACTTTTGAGCCTAAAGTGAAGAAAGAAAAGTGTAAGTGTTCCTATTGCAAGAAGACTAACCATGAAGAGCATCAGTGTATGAGAAAACAAATTGATCACCTAACTCATTTACTTGAGAAGAATAACATAGGTGTTCCCAAGTCTATCAAAAATACTTTGAAAGTTGTGTCTTCCACTGCAAAGGAGTCTAAATCTGAGAAGAAGAAAAGAAAGTCCCTTGTATTTAGAGTTATTCTTTCATCGATGTGGATTATCAATTCTAGTGCCTCACACCACATGGCCTCTTTACATGTTGATTTTACAACATCAAACCATGTGGCATGTCCCAAATCATGTTGGGTGATGATATTATAGTTTCGGTTTCTGATAATGGATCGATAGAGATGGATGGTGGAATGTTTAACTAAGTGTTGAGTAGTCCTAATCTCTCTACCAATATCCTATCGGTTTACAAAATCACTCACCTTGGTGAAGGAATGTGAGTGGAATTTGGTCCTAACTCGGTGATTATTCATGATCTTCACTCCAAGACTATCATGGTTAAGGGAAAGGAAGATAATCATTTACGGTTGTATACCTTCTCCCACTTTACTTATGATTCGACACCCACTTCCTTACTCATGAAAATGAGGTTAGTAAGTTATGACATGAGTGTTTTATCCATCTTAACTATCGTTACCTTGAATAATTGATTCAAAATGAAATGGTCAATGGGTTACCCCACATTATATTTTCTAAGGGTCTTTGTGAGGGTTATGCCCTCGAGAAGCACCCCAAAGAAATTTTGGCAAAGGAAAATCCTAGAGAGCTACTCATCTTTTGGATCTTGTTCATAGTGACATTTCGGCCCTTTCCCATCTCCTTCATTTACTAGATCTCTTTATATTCTAACCTTCATTGATGAATTTTCGCATTACACTTGGGTGTATTTTCTTAAGCTAAAGTCTAAAGTTTTCAATCACTTTCAAGACTTTAAGGCTCTTGCTGAGAAACAAGTTGAAAGGTCTATCAAGGTTCTTCAAACTAAAAATGGAGGCAAGTATATGAGTAATAGGTTTGAATATTTTGTACCTCCGAATGGATTGCTTTGTATCATACGCTTGCTTACATCCCTCCGTAGAATGGAGTTGTAGAAAGAAAGAACTAAATTCTTAAGGAGATAGCCACTTGTATGGTTAACTCAAAATCCCTTCCTCTGTAGTATTGGGCCGAAGAAACAAAATATGGTTTCTACATTCAGATCCGTGTTCTACACAAGGTCGTAAGAGTTATAACACCCTTTTAATCATGGTTTAGATGCAAAAATTATGTCGAGAACATTCACATCTTCAGATCAAATGTTATGGCCCAAATTCCCAAAAATAAATACAAGGTTTTGAAACCACAAATCCACTCCATATGAAACATCTTTATTAGTTTTCTAAGGAGTTATCTTTATGTTATAACTTGTCATGACCTCTACCTCATCTTCGATGAAGGGGGTGTTGGTTTGTATGACTTTCCTTGTCATCACTTAGCGTCTTGTCCACCTCACATGGTAAGTCATCTCGTTTAGCGAAATCATAGGTCATTAGGTGTAATTAGGGTTCCATGTGTCATGCATGGAGTTACACATCACTCCTATATATGTACCCTTTCTATTTGAGCTATGAGAATGAGTAGACCTATTCTTTCATGCTTGATTTTACTTTTTGTTTGATTTCTTGCTAAATACTTGGAGCATTAACACCACCGTTGGTGTGTAGCCTCTTCAATGTGCATGAGGTTCTATATTGATCCTTACATAATGATATCATAGTTATGGATAGAGAATCCCTCACTGCATACCTTTCCTATGAGGGTGGGTCCAAAGAAAATTTAAAACATGTTTTATATGGTACTTGATAATAGATCATATAATGTTTTATTCGGTGAATATTGGATACATCACGAGAAATAAATTCATTCCATTATACATCAATGTTTAAAATTTGGACACCGAAATACAATGAATACAATCAAATGAGATATTAGTTTTCCAAGAGAAAAATTCAAAAGAAACAAAAAACATAGAAAGAAATATCAATATTTATATGTGAGTGAATAATGCATTGGTATAAGGACACCCTCAAAAGAAAAATGGGAGGAGTGAATATAGTTTTTAACCAATAACTTGTGAGTAGTGGAGATTAAGCGGCTTTTATCATGTGGAATGTGCAATGTATAATGACATTCATATTACTTATCGAAACTCCATGGAGGTTGTTTTTATGTCTACTCTTTTTAAAGAATCAAAATTCAAGAAAATGAACTTTTTAACAAGGATTACAAGAAGAAGACACACCATGTTAAAGAGATAACAATTTCCAAATCATAAATATATATGGAAATTATTCTAGAGCGTGCTCATATATGGAATGGAAAATATTGGACCCAGGAATTATTTACCGATGATGCACCCAAATGAGTTTCACATATAATAACTAATAATATTGTATCTATTACTCACATAAACGTTTAAATGTCCGAAAATTAATAAATTCTAGATCGATCTCTCTTTAGTGCATCTTAAAATCACTTATACAACTCTAAATTATCATTACACCAATGCGCATAAGCACATATTTATGGTAAGCCGTCGGCTTGTACGATGAAATTCAATTTGGTTTTTTCATGTCCTATACCATTCCCGCTATGTGTTCAAGTCTCAAAGATATAAACATTAACTATCATTAGCTATCACATTCAAATCAATGGCCAATACGATAATATCCTCAAGTACATAATAAGACCACTGAAAGTTTGCGAACCATCAATGCACCCACGTATCAAAATTGGATTTTATTACGATAGTAAATTCATAAGGTGTTCGTATGTATAACTTGTAGAGAGGAAATCTCTAAAACTAGAGGAAACATATATTTACTTGAGGATAGTTGTGGTGTAGTTATTCTCAAAAAACAAACTTGTAAGGAGGGAATGACTATTGTGTTAATTGTTTATCCAATAGAGAAGTCACGTTCATTGTTGCAAGAGCACTCAAGTTGGATTTTACTTGCATTGACTTGTTGAGAGTGCTTCACAAGATGTTTTCTACTTTTTCTCTCTCCAATTTTTGCAAGCAATCCATGTTAGAAGAGGTCGCTTATACAAAACAGAGACCAAATTCATTTGACCAAAATATGTGGGCACCTATAGGGGCATGTCTTGCCACAAGCAACCTAGGCGACGCTTGCTACAGGGCGCACAATGGGGAGGGCGCCATATTTTCTATAAAAAAATTCAGGTCGGCAGTTGGATTTTGCTAAAGTTTTGCAAAAAAATTAATAACTCGAACAGGCAAGCCCACAGCCCATTCAGTGCATTAAGTGTTTCACATATATATAAACTAATCGAGGCAAACAAGGTGATTCGTGATTTGCTGAAGGGATTGTGACTGATTCATGATTTGCTGAAGGGAGTGTGATTGTGTCACATGTGACGGTGTGAAAGTAACTTGGTGCTCGGCCCCACATTGTAGTCTGTGACTGTAGATTTTTTCTGTATTAAAACCATATCTGGTAACTTGGTAAACCGTAAGGTCTGCTGGAGCCTAGTTGTCATTGCCAATTTATTATTTGCCATCTAATCATTATATCAGACCAACACTAAATTCATGTTGAAAAAATTTGTAATGGGTCTGAGTAAAATTTAGTATTTTATTTTGAGGTGTATAAATCATACAACATGTTGTATACTTATTACACAACTCATAACTCTTTAAGTAATAATTTTAGTCTTTAAAAATTACACTGCTAGTTTGCCCAAGTGTTGTCTACTAAATAGACATGAATAATTCAAATTTCAGACTTTGCTACAACAATAAAGGATAAAGGTGGGTGGTTGGTCCCGGGTGGGGGCATATGCTCGAGTATCGCTAGGCGCTCAAACCTTAATCCGGCCCCTGGGCACCTACATAGGAGGCATGTAGGTAGAGATCAAAGAGTTATATGTCATGAGATGACACATTTTTGGTGGTGAACAAGAAAGGTATTTTCCCAATGGGATTATTATTTATTAAGGGCATTGTATATTCCTCCTCTATGTAATATAATGAGAGTAATAGTTCTATTTTTTAATTCAAACCTTGAAACCCTTTATTTGTAATCCTGATTCTTTCTTATTTGGTTTGATGCTTAAACATGTGTTATTGATTAGAGATAAAGAGCATGCGAAGTATGACTTTTGATATCATGTAGGAAGAGTATTACCTTCATTGAAAAAACCTTTTCAAGCATAGTTAAAACCCATGGTAGAACATTAAAATAAAAAATAACAATATCTTTTCATGGAGAATGTGGAATCTAATGAAGTGGGTGAGAGATGAATATGTTCATATTTACAAGTATAAATGGTATTTGATCATATGTTAAAGGGTGTCTTAGTTATTTTTCAAAGGAGGAGGTGAAAAATATTGGGAAAACTATTGAAGAAGTGGAATTTTTTTGAAAAACATATTTCTTAAATTATCGCTTAACCGCATTCTATTAGATAAATAAAGCTAGCTAGACGGCATTAGATAAGCGACAATTTAATAAATATGTTTTTTAAAAAATCCACTTCTTCAATAGTTTTCCCGATACTTTTGCCTCCTCCTTTGAAAAATAACTAAGACACCCTTTAACAATATGATCAAATACCATTTATACTTGTAAATATGAACATATTCATCTCTCGCCCACTTCATTAGGATTCCACATTCTCCATGAGAAGATATTGTTATTTTTCTATTTTAATGTTCTACCATGGTTTTAACTATGCTTGAAAAAGGTTTTTTCAAATAACGTAACACTCTTCCCTACTATGATATCGAAGTCATACTTAACGGCATGTTATCTCTAATCAATAACACATGTTTAAGCATGCAAACCAAGGAAGAGAATAATCAAGGTTACAAACTAAAACATGTCATTTGAAAGCCATGATAATTGTTGTGGTAGGATGAATGGGAGCTAGATATATTCTTGGTTTTACATTATATTTTGTCTTTTAAATTTTTTGTGAAGTTTTCTAACTTTGATGTAATGACCACATAAATTAAATTCTAAATAGGTCGTTTGTATCTTAAATGTTCTCCAACTTTCGTTTCACAGGGAGAAACATATATTAAATTATTATTTTACTTTTTCTCATGTGGACGTCCAATTTTATAGCCTCTTTGGGCACATTTTTTATTTTTAATTTTTTATAAATTACTTTTTACTTCTTACAAAATTGGGGTGGAGATTTTCACTAATAGGAAAACACTATATCTTCTTTTTTATTAATGGCAAATAGTTTTGGAGGGACTATACCCAGTTACAAGGAAGGCTCAACAACCAGATCAAACATGAAAAAACATCAAAAGAGGATCAGAATCTAGATAATATATAAAGTCCAACAGTAACCCAAACAATAGCTACTAGGAAAAAGCAAAACATGGAAAAACTGCAATTAAGTAGCCAAAAAACAACATTCTATGTCTGAAACAGAGCAACAACTAAAACGAAACCAACCAGACCAAGGGGTGTTATTTCTTGGAGGCCCTATCAATCCTTGATTTGATTGTGCACAAAGAAGTGAATAGCGCCGAGTGGTAGTGTGTGTTGGATCATTCACGTTCAACTTTGAGATAGCCTGATTTCTTTCCTTTTCAGTCCCCCAAATGGCTTCAGGGACCCCGCTCAACATTGAAATGCTTCTAACTGTTGCTCCAAGAACTCACTAATGGCGTTGAAAATGGCCATATTATGATCATGTCTGTCTTTGGCCCTCCCAATCTATTGTCCAACGAGTTCAACTTTCTGTAAATATCCTCAGTCTGATCAATTTCAATATTGCATCATCATTTAGCTTTCTCTTCCCCTTCTGCTTGGTTAATTGATGCAACTCCTTAATATTCTCAACCTCCTTTTCCAATAAGTCCATTCTGAGAAGAGTATTATCCCTCTCATCCTGTGAGGCATTATCCTGACCAACATTGCTAATGTGTAAAATATTTTGAACAACTTCCATTTCTTTTTTTCTCCTGAGAACACAAGAGAGGGAGGAGAGGCCACTTTACTGAGTTTGGGGTTCTTAGTTTTGGTAGCTCTAGCCTTGGAAGAGGTGGTCGGGTTGTTTCAAAGGAGCAGTTAGAATGGGAGAGGGCGGGTCGTTGGGGAGATAGGAATGGTAGGGAATTTGGAGAGGTAGAGTTTATGCAGGAGGAAGATGAGCCCCTGGTGGAGGGGGATGGCCCTGGTATGTTTCTAGAAATTGAGAATGGAATGTTCAAGTGAATTCAAGAGGTAATGCGGGAAACAAACTACAAATTGTCTCCTAAAATGGTTGAGGAAGACCAAGTGCTTGGTAGGAACAAGTGACAAAGCGCCCTTCAAGGGAGATGAATCGAACCATCATTTTAGTAATCTCATCGTAGGGTTTTGCAGAATGGAACTTACCTTGATGCCCATGCCATAACAAAGACGAGCTCCTCCCCTTCTTCAGAAAACTTCTTTGCTTCTGCAATTTTTTCGACCCTTTTGCTAAAAACTGAAGCCATCCAAATCGAGCCCAATCACCTCAACAATCAGCTCCTCATTCATCAAGCACACGATGACCCCCATATTTTACCTTCCTGTCCTTCCAATCCATGGCAAAATGCACATAAATGTTTTGGTCATGCCCTTGGATTTTTTCGATGAAGTTGGAAACACCCCCTTTTTAAGAAGATTCCAAAGCTCCCCATTGTCCTTCAGGTGGGATCGCAGCTAGGTTCCAATTGGCATGGAGCACCCCCATCTTTTTCCTTCTACAATTTTGTGACTTCCCTGCTTGAAACCACCCTTAGAAGCGTTGTTTTTATATGGCTAAACTAGTTTTTAAAATCCAACCCAAATTTGAGAATCATGTGAACTTTTATGGCTGTAATTTGAATTACTACTCTCACTTGTGTGATCTATCTTGTACATTAAAGCCCACAATCTCATTATAGATCCTACATAATGTGTGAGTGTCCATATTTATCCTTATTAATACCATTTTGCACCTCCTTGGGGGTGTATTTCTCATTATCCCAAAAGGTGAGATTGTTGTTAGTGCCATAATTTTCCAAGGTATCCGCCACCTTGTTACCCTCCCTATAAGTATGACCAATTTTGATATCTTTGAAAGTGTGACAGATACTAATGGATTCCTCAATGAAATCTTTAATGGTCCAACTAGGGGATAAATCTGATTAAGGTGATTGATAATATTTAAGGAGTCCCCTTCCACAATGATGTTCTGGATGTTATATTCCTTAGCAAGCCTCAGCCCCCAAAGAGCTGCTAAGGCTTCGCATAATGATTAGTCTGATTACCCATTCTACCAGCATAAGCAACAACTAAGCAGCCTTTATGATCCCGAATTACACCTCCACCAAAGTAGCTGCCCTGGGTTGCCCTTAGAGGCTCCATCAAAGTTAAGTTTGTACCATGAAGTTGGGGGAGGGATCCAATGAATTGATGACCTATCAATGTTTGGAGTTCTTCATTTTTACACATTTGCAACACCAATCTTCTAGTTGGAAAGAATAAATTCTTCATCTTCAGGATACTTCTTATTCTTGGGAGGTTTGAATCTCTCTATATTGTCTTTGATAGCATTAACAATCTTAACAAAGTTTGTTCTTGCACTGTTGTCTACTATTTCTAAATATAATGTCATTTCTATCTTTCAGATCCTCCAGATAACATGAGGCATAGCCAGTTTCCAAAGTCTTCTAACAACACAATGCTTAAAAGGAGGATCCCACTGGATCCAAAATTGGAGAAAATCCTTTGGCACTATCCAATAAACATTGAACTTTGAGAAAGCATAACTCCAGATCATTGAAGCATACTCACAATGAACTAAGAGATGCTTGATGTCCTCATCTTTTTTGCATAGGAAACACATGTTTGGCATTATAAAACCTCTCTTAATTAGGTTGTCATTTGTGAGTATTCTACCTCTGAGGACAAGCCAAAAGAAAAATTAATTTTAGGGGTTAATTCAGTCATCCAAATCCTGCTCCATTTGAAATCACTATGAGTGTTTTCAAAATAAGAATTATAACCAGATTTGATAGTGTATTCTCCATCACTTGAGTTATTCCAGACAAGTTCATCCTTAGCTTCAATTTGATTCAGGGGTATGATGTCCAGTTATTCTGTAGGGAGGAGATTATGGGATTTAGATCAGTCCTTTCCACCATAAGTTGTTTCCATCTCTTCCTATTACCCTCCATTTCAATGTAATATTTGACTTTAGTTCCATATTTTTGCTCTAGAATGTCTTTGACTGCACCAAATCTATCATTTAGGTTGAAATTAGACCAAGTTATCACACCAAAATTAATATCCCTGTCATTTCCCACTTTCCATTTATAGCCTTGTTTGATGAAATTTCTGACTTGAATCAAGTTATTCAGAAAATGGAACCATGAGGGAGTTGTCCATCATAAAGGAAAGAAATAGTTGTTTGTTGATCAAGATACTTAGCCTTAATTAAATCAATCCAAGGTTGTTCCTCCGAGAGCATTCTCCAGCCCATTTTAGCAATTAAGGCCACATTCATTTTTCTAATATCCTTTATGCCAAGCCCACCAATTATTTTAGGAGTACAAACTTGATCCCAAGCCACCAAGTGATATCTGAATTTTTCCTCCATTCCCTACCATAAGAAGTGCTTCTGGATCCTTTCAATTTTGTCCCTAAAGATAGAGGGAATATTATAAAGAGACATAATATATATAGGAAGATTTTGAAGAGTGCTTTTAATTAGCAAACATTTTATCAAGACTGGATAGAATGGCCCCTTTCTAGCCCGCCATTTTCTTTTGAAATATTTCCAGTAGATCATTCCATACTTTGATAGAAACTTTTTTTGTACCAAGAGGGAGACCCAGATAAGTAGTGGGTAAGGAATTGATTTTACATCCCATGATTTTAGCAATTCTTTTTTGTTTGTCCATAGGAGTGTTGAAAAAGAACATGGAACTCTTATCAAAGTTTATCTCTTTCCCAGAAGCAACCTCATAGAGTTTCAGAATAGACTTAATAGCCTTAGCTTCAAGGATAGAGGCCATCAACAAAAGAATTGTGTCATCCGCAAATTGCTGGTGTGAAGTTGTGTGGTGTGCATAAGTAGGCTTAGTTCCTTTAAGAAGTCCTTCTTTAACTACTTTGGCAATGGATCTGCTGAGGCTATCCGCCATTAGAATGAAAAGCAAAGGGGATATAGGGTCCCCTATCTTAAACCCCTACTACTAGCAAAGAAACCCATCAGCTCACCATTCACCACCACAGAGAATCTAGTGGTAGAGATACAGTGCCTTAATAATTCTTCTAAATTTATTATGGAAGCCAAATTTAGCCAAAACATTGTCAAGAAAATACCAAGAGACTTTGTCAAAAGCTTTATTCATATCCAGTTTCATGACCATGCTTGATTTTTTATTATTATCCATAGAATGAATGACCTCATGCACCATGATCACCCCATCTTGAATTATCCTTCCTTTTATGAACCCACTCTGTTGCTTTGAAATTAAATCATTAAGAATAGTTTGGAGTCTGGTAGCAATAATCTTAGTAAAAATTCTATAAATAACATTAACTAGACTAATGGGACTGGAAGTCCTTAAAATCTTTAGCGCCCATTTTTTTGGAGCAAGCACAATGTGGGTGTTATTCAGCTCTTTCAATAAATCACCAGTTCTATAGAACTCATTCACTTCCCTAAGCAGATCATCAAAACATATTTCCCAATACTTCGAAAGAAATTATCGAAAAACCATCAGGTCCTGGAGCCTTATCCCCTTCAAGAGTAAAAACAGATTTTTGTAACTCCTCAATAGTTACAATTTTGGAAAGGTTTTTGAATCTTTGCTCATCAATTTTGTCATTCGGGATAGCCTCTAATAAAAAGAAGCAGCCTCATCATTTATAGCACTCTTCTCTTTAAGCAGATTTTCATAAAATCTGAGAGCTTCCTCCTTTATGGCCTTAGGATCTTTGATGATAGTGTTGTTACCTTTTGAAACTTCCAAAATCCTACAGGTTCTATGTTTCATAGTGGTCATATGAAAGAATTTTGTGTTTCTCTTCCTCTTTCAGCCAGATCGCCCTAGATTTGAGTCTCCAGATCTTCTTTTATTTGTTATTTGGATTATGAGAGGAAATGTATAAACTCTTTCTATAATTTGGTAACTAAATGAAATCAATGAAATACTTCCTTCTAATAGTATCATGACTCACAAAACTACTACAAGGAAAATTAAGAATAGAAACTCAAAGTTTAAAGAAACAAGCCATGCTTTTTATTAAGAGAATTTAATGTTATTCTCCTATTGGCATCTCAATTACACCATACTTATTTCGAAGATGGAAATGACATAATAACCTTTATGTCTCTAGAAATTGTGGTAGAAGGCATGTAAATGATGACTCACAAAAACTACTACAAGGAAAATTAAGAATAGAAACTCAAAGTTTAAAGAAACAAGCCATGCTTTTTATTAAGAGAATTTAATGTTATTCTCCTATTGGCATCTCAATTACACCATACTTATTCAAGATGGAAATGACATAATAACCTTTATGTCTCTAGGAAATTGTGGTAGAAGACATGTAAAATAAAATGAGTGGAGGTGGGGAATGTTATGCACTCCAGCCTGATATTGAATATAGTGTAGTGACATAACTTGTTGCAGAAAGTGTTCTTTAATGTTTTTAACACTTTTTCTTTCATTTTGAAATATAGTAAATCATGTATTAGTATCAAAATAATTACATTAGTGGCATTCCATATTGTCATTATCCATATTAGGTATCTAAATATCATTAACCAAAAATAATTGCAATTGTAATTTCATATTATTTCAATAATTTGCATGAGGAAATAATTGACATATAATGCATAAATAACAAAAAAATTAATAGATAGATTTTTACTATTGGAATTTCCATTTATATTAATAAAAATAAAAGAGAGTTACATAGTAAGGGGTGACCGCAGAACTCACGGTCCCACAAAATGCCACGAGGGCAATGGACAAAAAGAAAAAACCATGAGGGCTACATTAAAACACATGTAGGGTACCAAGAGAGCATAGTAGAAAGAACATCACCACCATCATCACACATAAGTTCAGCAACATTAGGAGGAGGGGAGGATAATCCCAAAGAGGGATGATGATCCACTATTTGGCTCATCCGAGGGATGATCCACTTGCCAACCGTTGTGATCAAGAATTACATCTTCAAAGGTACCATAATTCCCCAACCTAGGGGAGGAGAGCCGGAAATGGTATGAAAACCCAATGGTGGAGAACCCCTGCCATGGTGAGTTGTCAACACCCATCCCCTCGAAGGTAGGCTCTAGCCAGGTCCAAAGGAGGACGGGGCTAAAGGATGGCCCCAAGGAGAGGTGAAATGGTGGCTACGTGAGTGGCTCCTCCGACGTGGTCCCGCACGGGGAGGTGGGAATCGAGGTGGCGAAGGTTGATGTGACGGAAATTGACGATTCGATGGGATGCGACTCATAATGCGGGTAGACTCCCCCAATGATCAAGAAGATCCTGTATGTGAGAAAAATCTAGGGACACTTTGGCAGCTTGAGCTTGAATCTATATTCGCACAAGTAGATAAAATAATACCTTTTCATTAGTGGAAAAGCAAGTAACGAATTGATCATTCTTAAAAATTAAGGCATTATGAGCTTTCCAAATATGAAACAAAATATAAACATGAAACAACATGCCAAAAGCATGTCAATGTGGTGAGGCCAAGTACTGAAATCACCAAATAAGGTCTTCACAATGAAATAATTCGGTGGTGATAAAGATGAAATAAAGAATGGATTCATTTCATATCGTCGACCAATGGGAATGGAAGAGATGTTTGAATGACTCAGGTGAGAGAAAAAAAGGACATTTAGGATTAGGGATGCCAATATGACTAAGAAATTTGCCCATAAGCAGACCTTGGTAAAAAGACACCACAAGAAATGATTAACTTTAGGCTCAAGAAAGAGAGTTCTAGGTATGGGAAAGCTGACGAATCCAAGTGGAGTGTGCAGATTGTAACCCCATCGAGCATTGATCTTGTTAATTGTAGGGGAGAGTGGGCTCAACAAATGGTAGATGGTTCTAGTGTTGTAGCGGAGGAAGGAAATTTCTTGATTCCACCACCAATCGCGCCATCAAGTGACAGGAGGTTTAATCCCCAACTTATGAAGCATAACATCCGGTAGAAGATCTTGCATTTTGATAGATAGACGGAGGTCCGAGTTGACAAGATTGAATTTATTTTTGAGCTCGGGCAAGAAATCTAGTCTAGTCACAAATCCTAAATGGTATGAATTACCTTCACGATAGAGTCAGAAAGCTTTGATGCCCATAGTTTCAACAAAAGGAAGATCACCTTTAGTGATGATGGGAGACCACCAAATATTATGTTAATTAAAAGAGAACCATGTGTGAAAACCATCACCAACCCAATGCAACAAGGATTTAACCAGATCGAAGGCTTTCTAGATACTTTTAGCAACAAAGGTGCCCACAACTTTGATAGGAGCTGAAGTGATAATGAGAGTATGAATCCCAATATTGTTCCAACACTTCTTACAGTAGAGGCTCTGGATGCAATGCAATAATGACGCATCAAAATTTTCCAAGCTGATTACCCGATAAACATTGGATCACCCATTTAGCGCATAAGGCAACACTTTGCCGATAGACATCAATAACACCCATTCCGCCATGATCCCGAGGAAGGCAACAAACTTCCCAAGCAACTCGGTGGAAGCCAGATGAACAAAATGTTTACACCATAAAAGTCCCAGAGAAACTTAGCAAGCCGAGTGAATGAATTGTGAGAAGGGAACCAACATGCAAAGTAATAGACATGAGTAGCAAAACGAGGATCTTAGTACAAACTTGAATTTACTAGCCAATGATAAGGTTTGGAAGACCACCTGGTAACTTTCTGCTCCACCCTGTCAATAACATATTGCCACAACGTCGTTGAGTCACTATCAAAGGCAAAGGGAATGCCCAAAAATCTGAATTTCTCACCACAATTAATCCATTTCCAGGGGTAGGCCTTCAACTAGTCTGGAAGAGGAAAATAACTTTGTTGATATCCCAAGGTTTTAGCCAATTGAATACTGGAGCCAGAAGCCAAACAGAAAGGTGTCAAGGCACTCAAAGACCCTAGAAACATTCTTGCTTTGATTCATCAATAGTAAGAAAGGAATCATCACGAAATGACCATTGATAAGTTGAGTCACATGATCCGGGAGGAAAATTCCCCTAATGTGACCTTGGGTAGCTTGATGAGAAATTAAATATCCCAACACATCAATAAGAAGAAAAACAATGTCGACGCAAGAGGGCACCCCTATCTGATAGAATGGAAAATGTGATGGTTGTGGATTGATGACCATTAATGGTGAGCTAGAAAAAAACATTAGAAAATAATGTGCTAACAACTGATTGGAAAATTTCTCCAAAGCCAAGGGCTTTGAGCATGGCAAGAATAAAGGCCACTCAATACGATCATAATATTTCTCGAAATCAATTTTTGAGGAAGAGAGGCCTCTGTGAAGAAACTCGAGCCCACTCCATGCCTTCCCAAACCACAATAAGATTATCCAAAATGTAATGGCCTTTAACAAAACCATATTTTTCAAGCTTGAATGATTTTAGGCAAAAGATATCATAATGCGAAGAGCCAACGCCTTCAACAATTTTGTATGAAACATTCAATAGGTGATGGGCCACCAATTATTCATTTGTTCATGGTTACCAGTTTTGGGAATGAACTTGATGTTTCCTTGATTGATGAAACTCCCAAGAGAGTGAGTTTGGAGAGCTTCATTATAGACATGAAGAAGATCAAGGCCCAACAAAAGACCAAGTCGCTTTGTAGAACTCACTTGGGAAACCATCCAGCCCAGAGACTTATCATCCACAAGACAAAGTAGGGCTGCATGGATCTCCTCCAAAGTGAGAGGGGCATTGCAGTGAGCAATGGTCTCTGGGTGAAATTTTATTGGGTGCCACATCAACACACTTCTACAGGGAAATATCTCTCTCAATAGAATCCTCCTGAGCTTGAAAAACCAGACGTAGTAGTGTTTAACAAAATCATTAGTGATCTCTAGGAGCTCAATAAGTCATTGGTGAGAATCATAGATAGCTTTGATTTGTTGACAAACATGCTTGGCCTAAAGGGATTTGAAAAATCTTTAGAGGCTTTGTCTCCCACCCTAAGCCAATGAAGTCTCGATCTGGATCTACGCACCATGGGCCAAGTGTGATTCACTGAGCTTGAGCTTATGTCAAATACCAACAGCCTAGAGTTAAAGATTTGTGTCAAAAGGATTGTTCTCGAGAAGAAGAGAATCCTTCTGAATTCTAAGTGGAGAGTCGATTCGGCCCACCTACGGACTCTGGCCACCTATTTACCGAATTGGCAGAGGGACCGAGTGGTGCGCCAAATCGCCGCCTCCCACTAAGAAATCTAGTTGGTAGCAAAAAAGGAATGTGGTGCCACCATGTTCCAATTTTTGAAATGAGCTAGACCACTCCAGGATGACTCAACAGAGAAACATTAAGAAAGAATTGATTTTTGGGCACCTTGGGAGGGCCCCCTGCCAAACAACCTTAAATGTGATCTGGATGGTGGTCTGACAAAAGCACATTAGTCCACACCTTGATAACGGATGTTTGCATGTGTCAAAATAAAAAAATATATTGTTGTGAAAGAAGTTCATGGTCAAGTCTTTTTGCAAACCTAATCATATCCTTCTCGAAGATTGGTCTAGTAAACCAAGCTTGGTCTTTAAATTCCTTCCGCCATCTGAGGAAAGGATCAGAAAGACCCCAACGAATTTTAAAATAATACAAGCCGCACACTCGCTAATACACTAATGCATAGGAAGGGCACCACATTTATCATTCGGGTGCTCCACCATATTAAAGTCGCCACACACCAACCAATAAGAAAATGGTAAGTTATCACCTAACCATTTCCATAAATATGTTCTTTCGGACCATCATTAGGGGCGTAAATATTAAGAATACCAAAAGAAAGGTCATTAATACTCATAATCACCCAAACACCCTATTACTAGGATCCTGGCCCGAGGTAGTGATTAATGCCAAAAATTTTGGCGTAATGGAAATGCTAGCACCACCTCTACCATCAATATGTTGCGTGTGAAAATGCGTAAAATCTGGGGCAATGCAAGTTAGAGTATTCTGAAGAAAAAAACTGAAATCTTGATTTCTGTAAACAAATAATATCTAAATTGTTAATTAACTGGCAAGCTAAATGAATAAAGAATTTTTGTGAGGGCTCTGTCAGACCCCGAACATTCCATGACATGAAATTCATGAAAAATTAGACATATCAAACTCCTCATGCCCATCAGGAATTCCATCCTCGTGAGAATGGAAAAATTGTTGGCAAGAAGAAGTTGGTCTGAATCAGAATGCTCAACATGAATGGAGTAACGCTTGGCCCCATTATCCCCTCACATACCACGTGAAACCTCTCGAGGTGGACTGCAAGAGTGTCACAAAGGGAGAGAGGTTAAAGAAAAATTCTCAAGATTTTCCGAAATTGGTAGAGTAACCTAAATCGGGATGGTATAAAAGGAATGGAAACCGAAGGGCATGGTGGCTCCACTCTAGGCTCATCCTGGATAGAGGAAGAGAAGCGACGGGAGGAAAAACCTCAATAGAAGGTTTCACACAAAGTTGTTCTTAGCCCCAACCCAAAGTGCAACCATTAGCTCGAAGAGTCATCCTTGGGCTTGGGGCCAGGTGGGTTTGGTTGGTGTTAGCTTATAGAAGCCAAAAATGGACAATCCCGAATGCGATGGTCTGGGGCTTGACAACAAAAACACGTGTTGGGGAGGTTAAAATAAACCACCTTTTGAGAGATACGCAGGGACCCAACTTGAATATCTAGATGGTCCTGCAGATCTTTCGCAAGGTCCACTTCGACACACACACGCTTGTTAGGATGAGTGAAAAAATGCTCCTGTTCATGGCATATCACCCTGCCAATGGGTTTCACAATCTCTCGACATAAATGTCAAAGAGAGATTAAGAATTGGGAATTTCATCCAAATAGGGATTTTCAAAGAGACTTAGCTAGTGGGATTAAAATCTAGGGTCCACGTGAGAGCACAAGCAAGGTATTACCTAAGTACAGCACATTGACTTAAGCAAAATGGCTTGAAGTTTAGAAGGATCACGAAAAGAGAATAGATAAAACCCCTTGGTGAGGTTGCGAACACCTGAGATCAGGATAACGTTAAACTCCCTATGGTTGTTCATCCGATTCTCGCAAAGTAGGCTTCTAAGGGTATGCACCACAGAAATACACAATAAGACAATGATTTTGATACCACTTAACCACATGATCTAAACATTCATCAGAAATAATAACATCCGAGGGGGATACAGAGTCCATACCGCATTGTAAACTTTTAGCACAAACTTCCTCGCGTGCTTGGGAGCCATGTTCACCTGGATTGCAGCCAGCTTGGATTGAATGGGAGGAGAGTTGGCCATTTATAAGCTATGCACCGCCGTAACAACGGGGAAAACGTCGGAAGATACTATGATATGACCGACAGGAGACCGCTAAAAAAGCTATGGACACACAGGATTCGCAGAAGTATGGCAAGATAAAGCATGGTAAAACCCTAGCAGAGCGAAGAACTCAATATCGTTGTACCTTCACTTTAATAGATAGATTTTTAAAGATTGAACTATTATCGATGCACTCTTATTTTTGTGGGATGACACTTGTCCTTATTTAAAACACACACACACACATGGAAACATATCAAGGCTCTTATTTTTTATATTCCATAAACCATATTTATTAACAATTTTATTACCTTCTCGCAAAATATCTTATTGACTCGTGACAAATAATATCAATTCGCATAATTAAAATGATTAAGGGTCTAATTAAATCCACTTTTCTCAAATCCCTTATTTGTGATATCGTAAGTACATATATATTGTCTACATGATTTTATCATGTATTACTAGGTCGTTTTAAAAGGGGAAAGTCTCACTTTATAAAACAAGTGACTCAATAAAACTTCTTTGTCTTTTTAATTTTCAATTGAACACAAGAGCATGTGTTGTAATATCTCTTCGAAAATTCCTTTACATATTATTTTCCTCTTCCATCATTGTTTTCATCTTCATATATCACTGTATCAACATTACCATTGAATCTATTGATACAATTGTATGCCAACGTTGAATTGTGGTTCCCCTAAGTACTTGCCAACCACCAAAAAGATGTGATTGGTAATTATAAGATAGATGAGCAATCTCTTAAATAGTCAATTGTAAAGTAGATTCATCCGTGATACCAACCCAATATAGCTCTGACTTTCTTACCAACAAAAGAGAGAACAATCACATTAAACTTTTTACGGTACTTTTCACCAAAAAGTTAGTTATCTTTTTCTAGAAAAAAATTAGGATAGCCATCCATATAACTAAGGAAGATTTACAATATGCTAGATTGATTATATTTATTTTATCTCATTTTCTTGTTTTAAATGTTGATAATATATTAAAATAATTGTATTTATCTATTTTCATGTGAATAATGTTTTCTGGAGTTGGATTTAAAAGGGTAATATAAAAAATTTGCATTTAGTGGGTCCATATATAAACTATAACTCATTTAATTGATAATATATTAAGGAAATATTATATGGTGTATTATTTAAGTGGGTGGGATAAACCTTCTTAATAAATGAGGAGAATAAAATTACTAAATTTTTATCAAGAACTATCTTTTAAAGTGTTTTTAAAAATAATTTAATATATTTTTTTTAGAATTTTGAAGAAATTAAACACCCGATTCATATCTTCAATAAGTTTATTAAGATTGTTAAAGAAATTAGAATTCAATTCATATTTATTTTATTTTAATAATTTAATATTATGGAAATATATAAATTCAATTTAATGAATTAATAATATTATACTTATGAGTTTAGATATTTTAATTATATTTATTTATTTTGGTTTTGAGTTATATCAATTTTGAGGTATTTATTCTATATTTTTAACAAAATTTAATACTTATCGAAAGGTTTTACATTACTAACAAATCTATTTTTTTCATAAATGTTATGGTGCGCATATGTTTCAACATAACATAAAGGCTTCACACTTTATTGTATAACCAAAACATTATAATAAAAGTTAAATATAAGGTTGCCAATTTTTTATCACTTCCTCCATACTCGTTTGAAAACAAAATTACACAAAGTAAGTAGGAGATGGAAATGTGAAGAAATAGGAATAAGAGCTCTATTAGGGTTTTTGATTCTTTGATTTTTCTCTCGCACCATACTACCAATTGTCTCTTTGATGCAAGTAAGATGTTATTAAAATCACACATTTATTGGACTAATTCATCATTTACTCCACCCTTTGGGTGGTGAATCAAAAATTTACTTTACTAGTGGCCATCTCCATGGCTCTTGCATTAATTGATACATGTTGCACCACTAGATCTCTTAACAACCATGGCCTTGAAAGGAACTATAAATTTTATCTCATAGGTGTTTCACGAGTTGATGTTTTATCCTAGAATATTCTTTTCCTAATTTTGTTCTTGATTTACCCGAATTTGGCACATGTTTTTACTTGTTTGAGTCCTTTATTTTAGCTAGATATTTTGTTGGTTGTGTCCCCTCATAAGACATATTGAAAAGTTGGGTTCATAGCCATTAGCTTGCCCTAGTGGTGTCAAGCTTGAGGGTATGCATAATATGATGAATGGTGTCTTCCTTTTTAATTTTCTAACACCGAGAATTTTTATATCATTGTCAACCATGATCCATGGTTTATTTGTAATACCCTTGTGTTTTCCTTGGACCAGAATTTTCAAGTGGAATAAACCAACCTCGAAAACTATATTTAAATTTAGTTTATTCTTCCTCTCCGTTGTGGGGTTTTATGACCAAATTATTAAACCAATAAGTTGTTTCATCTATCATGGGCAGACTAACTTTTATGACTCTTGTTCGCAGAAATAGGTGTGTGTCAAGATTTGCCTTTTCATAGACCAAAAGGAAAGCATATAAATAAAGATAGGAGAAAATTTTTACTCTCACTCCATCATTAACATCAACCATATGAGCACTTGCTTTAGATTTCAAGCCTCAAACCACATGATTTGAGACTAAACCTTGATGGATAATTATCAATCTATTCCACAAGATAGAGCCTCTATAAATAATAAGATTGTGGTCCCTACTTCCTACGATGGATTACTTGTACAAATAGAAAAATACCTCACATAGTCAAGGTATGGCAAAAACACAAAATATTGTGTATAATCTCACACGAGGTTTAGGCATAGGAAGCTTGGGTTTTAAAGACAAAATTCTTCACTCCTTAAGTGACATCACTCATCCCCATACATCACAAGAAGTGGCCATATTTTTAACTTCCTCCACGCTTCCTCTAACAAGATTTAATATTTCAAATGTCACAACCCCATTCTAGAGAAATACCGGTTCAAATGAAATCTTGGTTAGGCTTGAGAATAAGGTGGTGTTTTTTCATCTCATAGTCCTTCGCTACATCTTTAAACTAGTGAGTACATACAATAAAAGTGGAAACTATTTCAAATAAGTGATTTCTTATGCGTCAATAAAAATAATCTTCCACCAACAACTTTC
The DNA here is from genome assembly GCA_018340775.1 of Taxus wallichiana var. yunnanensis. Classification (NCBI taxonomy): domain Eukaryota; kingdom Viridiplantae; phylum Streptophyta; class Pinopsida; order Cupressales; family Taxaceae; genus Taxus; species Taxus wallichiana. Next base: position 410,153,253 of record CM031239.1, read on the forward strand.
TGCAACCCTAGATGACTTGGATAATGGGAATAAAATGCACTTCTAGGTTCCGGCATGATTTTTTTCTTTGAATGTTTGAGGACTCATTGACCCAACCTATAAGTATATGGTCAAGGAAATTTATCTCGTATTTCAACAATATGTTTACAAGAAGTTAAAATTGCATTATTTTAACCTCAATCCACCTATAGAACTATCTAGAAAGGGGGCTCTACCAAGTGTCCAACCATGATTTGAGTCATCGAAGAGTGCTCACACTACTTTCACTAGAGTGTGTAAACACATTATTAGTTTGGGGTCAAACCCCACACATCGAGTTGTGTCAATGCCTTTTGATTTTGGTGGCGTTCCCTTCGATATGCTAACTTTTTATGCTTCCGATGAGGCCATGGAACGATTTTATTTTTATCATTGGCTTGTTTATTCACTCCTTGATGTGGACTAGACTCTATGTGGGGATTCCAACATGATGGAATCTATGAAGTAAAAATAAGGGATTCTTCTTATGATATGGTGTGCTAAAGAGCAAGAAGTATGAATTCGACATGCATAATAAAATTGTTCTTTTAGACCGAAACCATTTTCAAGCATCGAGAGTTCACCTTGGTTTTCTTCACATGTCTTGTCATAAAAAAGGTCAATAAAAGGTGTTAAAAGAGTATATCATGTTATGCTAGTAAAGAAAAACCTCTTTCTATGAACTAACTTAGTTAACTACAAAGTCAATGTCATTTCATAAATGATTCAACAAGACAAGAAAGATAATACACGGTTCTATCTTAACACTACTCAACTCTCCCGTGAGTGAACTCTTTCTCACTTTTTAAGGATCTAGAGTCTAGTTCCCAAGTCGAGGAAATAAAGGAGTGATTGAATGGTGGTCATATGTTATCACTTGTACTACAAATTTCCCAAAACCTATGGTAGACAAGCTATCATTTTAGGACAACATTCCCATAAGGTTTAAAACTATAAATTCTTTAGAGTTTCATAGGATATGGATCTCTTTATGAAAAATGGAGTAACACACTTAAACTTGAAGAAGCTTACAATGCTAGAGGAGTTTAACTTAGAGCTGGGACTCATTTGATGAAGGTCTAAGGAAAATTTCACCCTTCTTCTCTCTAGATAGGTTCTTGATAAGATTAGGTCCATTTAGGATGTTAACTCAAGATTCACTAAGTCGCTTGATATCCTTCCCACCATTATGAGTCACTATCATTCCATTTTTGTTTCCCAAACCTCTTTTTGACAAGGAAAGTTTCCTCCTCCAATGCATCTAAGTTGTCCCATGCAAACTCTCTTAAGCCCAAAGGGTTATTCGTGATTGTTTTCTCACTTTGAATGATCTTCACAAAGTTGTGATGTAATCAATATTGATAAGGCCCCATGGAATTGATGAATTTCCCGTAAATTTTATCAATCCCTATAGCACATAGTTTAACCTAACCTTCATAAAGTGTAAGTGGAGGAATTTTAATCCACTTTGAATGATCTTCATAAAGTTGTGATGTAAATGGATATTGATGAGGACCCATCGAATTGATGATTTTCCATGTAAATCTTATCAATCCCTATGGGACACAGCTTAACCTAACCTTCATAAACCGTAAGTGGGGGAATTTCAATCCAATTCATTATGACCTCTTATTAACCAATTTAACATCAAGTTCATACCCAGAAGTAAGAGACCTTGAGCTCATCTCCAATAGGAAAATCAGCATCCTTCTCAATGTCTCTTATATGATCATAACCAAGGCCCTTGTCTTAAAGTTTAAATACCCTTTTCCTCTAATCATTAAAACAAATTAGAATGGACTTAGTCACAATATATACATATTAGACAACATCATTGTTTACTGGGAGGGAATAGAATGGGCTAGATTATATGATTATAAAACCTTGTTTTTCAACATTGATTTTGAGAAAACTTATGATAAGATTGAGTGGTTGTTCATCATTTCCATGATCTAGGATTTGGGGATTGGTATTAATTTTATGAAAAAAATATGTTATTTCAATATGTTTGGCTATGTATTACTATTAATGTTGTTCAATATAATGTGTTTGGTATCTTCATGTCTATAAGGAATAAATATCTTCTAGCTCCATCTTTATGTGTTGGATTATGAAGTCTTCAACTATTCTTCACTGATTATTCTACCATGGGTTTGTTTAAAGGTGAATCTCTTCCCAATTTTATCATGAGCTTATCAATGGCCATTTGGTGGATGATTCCTTTATCACCCTCTTGGGAGTGGAATTCTTTGTCAAGAAAGTGATGACATTCCTTGATATTTTCTATCTTGGTTTAGGGTCATCCGCTCAATGGAAAAATACTCAATGTTACATGGAATCAATCTCTCCCACACCCCAATGACTTGAGGGATATTGGTGGAAATGGATTCAATATATGGTGCGATTTAAATTTTGGATATACCCTTTGATTTTCAACATTAACCTTTTGATCTATGGAACTATTTGATTCATAGGGTTGAGAAAAAGATTAACCTTTGGATCACCAAACCCTCTCTTTGGCATGTAAATTTCAAATTTGATCCAAGGTGCTAGATGTCACTCTTGTTTATTACTCTTCTAAATTAGCTTCATATAGCATGACCTATGCCACATTAGAAACTATTTTAAGATATTTCTTATGGGCAAAATGTGAGGGAAATAAAGGCTTTCACAAAGTTTCTTGGGACATCTATTGTAGGCCAAAATAATTTGAGGGGTTGGGCCTTCCATACATCAAAATTCAAAGGTATTCTTTGTATATTAAATGGATCATCAAAGCCCTAAAAGATAGAAAGGCTTGGATGTTATCTTGAGAAAGTGCATTCCCCAGTAAATTTTCTTATGGGAGAAATGATTGGTAATGTTTTTGGCTTCACTCACTTCTGTTCACTCTTGTTTCAATCAAAATTATCGACACCTATAACGCTAAAAGTATTTGAAAAGGTTATTTGGGTTTGGAATGGGTTTAGGTATGGCCTCTCTCTCAATTCTCAATCTTTGGTGGTCTCTTGTGCTTAAGTACTCTAATGTCTCATTTTTTATGTTTCCCTAAATTAAAGGTCTCAAGTTGATTAGAAAAGGAGTAAGTTCATTTCGACATCTTCTCCAAAGCTTTTCGTAATTGGATGCCTTGGCCTCCTACGCCCGAGAGACAAGTTTAAATTAAATTTAATAGAGATTTTGAGTCAATTTTTGAGGTTTAAAATGTCATGTTTGAAGAATATCTTCACAAAATTGAGATTGTTTCTAATTATATTGGTGGAAAGACTAGGATTGACTAGTTGAAACCCCCATTTACCAATACAAACTTCAACTTGATCATCAACTTCTCTCCCTTATTGAATTCACATTAAAATTATTAACTATCGCTAGAATATAAGTTCTTCTTGAGGCTACTTGGGCTACACACTTCTCCATTCTTTGGAGAACCACCGTTGACCCCAAAAATCTCATTTTGTGGTGTATTATGTATCAAGGGTTTCTTTTAGAGAGAAGGTTAATTCACATGGGGGTTTCAAACACTTTTTCCCTACCATGTTGATTCTTTCAAGATCTTATTTTGTTGTTGTCCCTATGCTCAGTTTTCCTAGAGATGGACTCACACCATATTTCAACCATTTACCATAGAGTTCTTCAATTGGAAAATTGGTGCTACTAGGGAAATCAACCATGTTACTTGCAAAGAATATTCATATTTGGCATATATTTCATGATAATATTTTTTCATATTTGGAAAGAAAAATTTATGCTATTTTCAATCATCATCCTATGGGTAGTGAATTTTCTATGGCTAACAAAGTGGCAATTATTTCTATTGTTATGCTTCAAATTTAGGTTCAAGCTTAGAAAATCAAGGTGGAGGTGGAACATCTCCAATATCTCCTTGACCTATTGGGTAGCACCCCTTGCATGGTTAGTTGGGTGTCATCTGACTCCCACTTACATTGATCCCCTTCTCAAGGCCATAGAGTTGGACATGACACGGGTAGTGTTAGTTGTGCAGTTAGAGGATTTTTTCACCACACTTGTGTTGGTGTTCATGTAGTGAAAACTCGAGGTAGTGGTGAGGGAGGTTTTGGAAATGGTGGCGAGATGGTTCCTCTCTTCCCATCCCATGTTCCTAGGTGGCACTTCCACATAACAAGTTTCCTCACCTATCTCTTTCCAATTCCCCCTCCACACAAAGTTCAAGAAGAAGAAAAATGATACAAATGGGTGGTAGTCGATAATTGACCCAACCAATCTTCTAGGTGGAAGTGGTTGGGGACAAGCCTAATAGTCCTTTGCCATTATTGGCTACCATGTTTGTTTTTGTTGCTTAATGTCCGCTTCTAGTTTTTGGTGTTTGATGGTCATGGAGCTCATTATATTTGTCTTCTTTGGATGAATGATGAATTCTATTTAAAACTGCTCCATCCACACCTATATCATTAAATTATTATATAAAATTTTAAATACATCTAGATTTGAAAAAAATACATAAGTGAACTTTGGAAGGTTTTTCATGCTTTTACTTACCTTACTTCGTTGTGGAAAGCGTCCATAGCCTTTGAGGGTTTTTGTCCTAAATAGTGTCTTCCGACTTTTTCCCAAGGTATGGACTCACGCTTATAAATGGCCAACCTCTCCCATCGGATGTCGGAGGAAATGGCTATGCGCATGAGAATTTTTAGGTATGGACTCTAAATGAATTTCTTGGAATGTTTGGATCCTGTTGTCAAGTGGTATCAAAACCATTGCCTTATTGCCTATTTCTATGGTTGTATTCCCTCATAAACCTACTTGCAAACTGGATGAAAAACCATTGGGAGTCTAACGATATCTTGGTCTCAAGTGTCCGTAACCTCACTAAGGGGTTTTATTTGTTTTCCTTTCATGAGCCTTCTCAACTTCAAGCCCTTTTGCTTAAGGCGACATGTTGGTACTTAGGTAATACCTTGTTTGTGTTATCTCCATGGACCCAGGATTTTAATCTGAGTAGCCAAGTCTCGCTCAAAATCCTGTTTGGATTGAGCTTCTGGCCTTCCGTTCACCTCTGGTCCTTTTACCAAAGATTGTTAAGCCCATTGGTAGGGTGATTTTCCATGAACAAGAGTTTTTTCTTTTCTGTCCCAACAAGTGTGTGTGTGTGTGTTGAAGTGGACCTTGTGAAAGATCTGTGGGACCATCTGGATATTCAAGTTGGGTCCTGTGTATCTCTCAAAAGGTGGTTTATTTTAACCTCCCCAACATGTGCTTTTTGTTGTCAGGCCCTAGACCATCACATTTAGGAGATTGTTCACTCTTTTGGCCGCTCCAAGCCAACACTCAACCAACAACTGTGTTTCAAAGTCTAAAGTTGACCCTCCGGTGATGGTTGGATTGTGGTTGGTTCTAAGAAGAGCTCGGGGGTGAAAACCTTTTGTTGAAGTTTTGCCTCCATCTTCTTTCCCCCCCATCTCCAGGGATGAGCCAAGAGTGGTGCAACCTAGCCCTTTGGTTTCCATTCCTTCCAAACCCTCGCAGAGCTAGGTTATTCAATCTAATTTAGAGAATACTAGGAATTTTTCTTCAACCTCTCTTCCTCTGTGACGCTCATGCATAGTCCACCTCGAGAGGTTTCATGTGGCGTGTGGGGAGAAAATGGGGCCAAGCGCCACTCCATTCATGTTGAGCATAATGATTCAGACTAACTTCTTCTTGCCAACAATTTTTCCATTCTCGGCTCTGAGGATGGAATTCTACGGGAGAAGGGGAATTTGATATGTCTGATTTTTCATGAATTTTCATGTCATGGAATGTTTGGGGGTCTATGAAGCCCTCTCAAAAAAATTCTCTATTCGTTTAGCTTTGCCCGATTAATTAGTAGTTTAGATGTGATTTGTTTACAAGAAATCAAGATTTCTAGTTTTTGCTTCAAAATACTCTAACGTGTATTGCCCTTGATTTTACGCATTTCCACACTCAACATATTGAAGGTAGAGGTGGTGCTAGCATTTCCATCATGCCGAAATTTTTGGCATTAATCACTACCTTGGGCCAAGACCCAGTAATAGGGTTGTGTGGGTGATTATGAGTATTAATGATCTTTCTTTTGGTATTCTTAATATTTATGCCCCTAATGAAGGTCCTAAAAGAACATTATTATGGAAATGGTTAGGTGACAACTTACCTATTGCTTATTGGTTGGTGTGTGGTGACTTTAATATGGTGGAGCATCCGGATGATAAATGTGGTGCCCTTCCTATGCGTTGGTGTCTTGGTGAGCGTGTGGCCTGGTATTATTTTAAAAGTCGTTGGGGCCTTTTCGATCCTTTTCTCAGATGGCGACAAGAATTTAAAGACCAAGCATGGTTCACTTGGACCAATCTTGAGAAGGATATGATCGGGTTTTAAAATGCCTCGATCGTGCACTTCTTTCACAATAGCCTTATTTTGATTTTGACATGCAAGGATCCTCCGTTATCAAGGTTTGGTCAGAAGTTGCTTTTTTGTCAGACCACCATCGATCACATTTAAGGTTGTTTGGTAGGGGGCCTCCCAAGGTGCCCAAAAATCAATTCTTTCTTAATGTTTCTCTGTTGAGTCATCTGAGTGATCTCACTCATTGCCAAGATTTGGAATATGGTGCCACGTCCTGCCTTTTTTTGCCAGACTGGATTTCATGGTGGGAGGTGGCGATTCACCGCACCACTAGGTTCCTCCCCGGTTTGGTAAACAAGTGGCCCGGGTTTGAAGAGTGGGCCGATTCGGCTCTACACAAAGAATTCAAAAGGATCTCTCTGCTTCTCGAGTCCAATCCTTTTGACTCTCACCTTCAAAGCCAGGTTGTTGGTATTTGACACAAGCTTAAACTTATTGAATCCCATTCAGCCCGTGGTGCGCAGATCCGATCGAGAATTCATTGGCTTAGGGTGGGAGATAAAGCCTCAAAAATTTTTCAAATCCCTCGAGCCAAACATGCTCATCAACAGATCAAAGCTATTTATGATTCTCACCAATGACTTATGAGCTCCAGAGATCACTGATGCTTTTTTGTCAAGCACTATCGTCTGGTTTTTCAAGCTCAGGAGGATTCAATTGAGTGTGTTATTGCTTTGCAGAAATGTATTGATGTGGTGCCTAATAAACTTTCACCCAGAGATCATGTTCGATTGTGATGCCCCTCTCACTTTGGAGGAGCTTCATGTAGCTTTTCTTTGTCTTGTGGATGACAAGTCTTCTGAGTCTGGATGGCTTCCCTAACGAGTTTTACAAAGTGACTTGGTCTTTTGTGGGACTGATCTGCTTGGGTCTATAATGAAGCTCTTCCAAACTCGCTCTCTTGGGAGTTTCATCAATCAAGGAAACATCAAGTTCATTCCCAAAGTAGGAAATCCTGAACAGATGAATAATTGGGCGATCACCCTGTTGAATGTTTCTTACAAAATTCTTGCTAAGGTGTTGGCTCTCCGCATTGTGGATATCTTCTACCTAAAAGATTGTTCGGCCTGAGCAGACTGGTTTTGTCAAAGGTCGTTACATCTGGATAATCTTATTGTTGTTTGGGAAGGCATGGAATGGGTGCGGGTTTCTTCGCATAAGCCTCTCTTCCTCAAGATTGATTTCAAGAAAGCTTATGATCGCATTGAATGGCCCTTCATTCTTTCCATGCTTAAAGCCCTTGGTTTTGGTGATTTATTTCAATCGGTTGTTAGCACTTTTTTTTCTAATGCTTCTTCCGCTCACCATTAATGGTCACTAGTCCACTGCCATCATGGCCTTTTATGCTCTATCGAGACAGGGGGTGCCCTCTTTGCCACTTTGACGTTGTTTTGTGCTTCATTGTTGATGCCCGTTGGGTTATTTAATTGCCCATCAAGCTGCCCAAGGTCACATTTGGGGGATTGTTCTTCCGGATCATGTGACTCAACTTATCAATGGCCACTTCGTTGATGATTCCTTTCTTACTCTTGTTGAATCAAATCAAAATGTTGCCAGGGTCTTTGAATGTCTTGACACTTTTTGTTTGGCTTCAAGTTCCAATATTCAAATGGCTAAAACTTTGGGCTATCACATAGAGTTTTTTTGCCTCTTCCGGACTAGTTGAAGGCCTACCCCTGGAAATGGATTAGCCATGGAGAGAAATTCAGATTTTTGGGCATTCCCTTTCCTTTGATAGTGACTCTGTGACTTTGTGGAATTATGTTCTTAACAAGGTGGAGCAGAAAGTTACCAAATGGTCTTCCAAACCCTTATCTTTGGCTGGTAAATTCCAAGTTTGCACCAAGATCTTTTCATTACTCATGTTTATTATTCTTCTGTGTGTTGGTGTCCTTCTCACAATTCATTCAATTCGACTTGCCAAGCTGCTTTGGGACTTTTTATGGTGTAAAATTTTGGTTCAGTTAGTTTTCAGAGTTTCTTGGGATGTTTGTTGCCTTCCTCGTGATCAAGGTGGCATGGGATCATTGATGTTTATCGACAAGAGTGTGGCCTTATGTGCCAAATGGGTTATCCGGTGTCTTTCGGGTAATCAAGACATGGAAAATTCTTCTTGCCATTGTATTGAATCTAGAGCCCCTTATGAAAGAAGTGTTGGAATAATATTGGGTTGCATACTCTTATTATCACTTTGCTCCTATCAAAATTATTGGTACCTTTTTCACCAAAAGTATTTGGAAAGCCTTGAATAGGTGAAACCTTTGATGAGGTGGATTGGCGATGGCTTTCGCATAGGGATTTCTTTTAATTCGCAAAACATTTGGTGGTCTCCTATCATCATTAAAGGCAATCTTCCACTTGTTGAAACCTCGGGCATTAAAGCCATTGGCTCTTTCCGCAAGGGCATTCATACCATTCAGGATCTTGTGAGTCATGAGATTGGATTCCTTGGCCCGAGCTCAAGCTAAAATTCAATCTGGACAATTCGGACCTTCTTTATCTACAAAATTCAAGAGCTCTTGCCACGATGTTATGCTCCATAAGTTGGGGCTCCAACCCAACAACTGACGTGGTGGCGTGATTGGCGGTGGAATCGGGAAATTGCTTTCCTCGATACAACACTCGGACCATTTATCAGTTGTTGAGTCCTCTCTCGTTGGCCATTGATAAGCTCAATGATTCGGTGGGGTTACACTCTGAGCATCCACTTGGCTTCACCGACTTTCCCATACCTGGAACCTCTTCTTGAGCCTAAAGTTAACCATTTTCTTTGGTGTCTTGTTTACCAAGGTTTTCCTGTGGGTGAAAGGCTTAGTCATATTGGCATCCCTAATCCTAATTGTCCTTTTGCTCTCACCTTGAGTCGTTCAAACACCTCTTTTTGGTCTTGTCCCGTGCTCAGTCTATCTGGAGATGGATCCATTCTTTGTTTCAACCTTATCACCTGATTTCTTCCCATGGTGCCTGGCCTTATTTGGTGACTTTAGTCCTTGGCCTCGTTATATTGATACACTTTGGCATTTGTTTTGTTGCCTATATTTTGTTTCATATCTGGAAAGCTCGCAATGCTTTAATTTTCAAGCAAGATCAATCTGTTATTTTCTTTTCCACTAATGACAAGGTGATTATTTTGTCTATTGTTGTGCATACAAGATTCAAGCTCAAGCCGTCAAGGTTGCCTTGGAGTTTGCTCATCTGCAGGAGCTTCTTGATCATTGGGGAGTGCACCATACACTATGAGTCAAGGTCGTCGGATCCTCAGTTCTACCTCGCCACCTCGGCCTTGCACCCCCAACGACCGCCTCTTGTGGAACCACATTGAAGGAGTCACTCGCATGGCCACCATTCCGCCTCCCCTCGGGATCGCCCTTGACCCCGTCCTCCTCTGGGATGGGTTAGAGCCGCCCTCCGCGGGGAAAGTGTTGCCCAGCTCTCGCGGTGGGTTCTCTCTCATTGCCATGCCATGCAGACCATTGCAAGATCTCCCCCCCGGTTGGGAATTATGGTTCCATTATAAATGTAGTATCCTGATCACGACGGTTGGCAAGGTGGATCCTCCTTCACGGAGCCAGTTCAAGTGAAGCCTAATAGTGGAGCTTTCATCCCTCCTCGGGATGATCCTCCCCCTCCTCGTGTTAATGTGCCTTGTGGCATTTTCTGCTTTGTGCTTGATGGTGGTGTTATTTTTTTATGTGCTCTCTTGTTTTCCCTATGGGTAGTTCAATATTAATGTAAAGCCCTTTTGTGGCATAATTTTATATATTTTTAATGTGCCCTTGTGGCATTTGTGGGACCGTCTTTGTGTTATCCAGTTTGTCACCCTTACTATGTAACTCTCCCACCGCCACTAAATAATTTATGTAGAAAGATAAGCGAGTCATTGTATTCTTGGGCAAAACAATTAATAGATTTTACCGACATAACATCACAGAGTTGAACACTCATTAGCAGTACATGGAGGTGGTGGCCCATGAGCGATAGGTACAAACTTGGCATGGGCTCGATCCACTAAATTGTAGCTATTTAGTCTCTGTCTCTGCCTCTCAAACTAAACAATACTACACTGATTGTTTGTTTGTCTAAGTGTTCGAAAGAAAAAAACCAAGAGATGGCAAAAGAAGGTGGTGATGAGCAGCAGCATGTTAAGGATTATATAGAACCCCCACCTGCTCCATTTCTAAATATGAAGGAATTTGGCCTCTGGTCTTTTACAGAGCCTTGATAGCAGAATTCATTGCCACACTGCTGTTTCTTTACATCACCGTAGCTACTGTTATTGGGCAATCAAGGAACAAGGCTGAGTGTGGGAGTGTGGGTCTTCTGGGTATTGCCTGGGCCTTTGGTGGAATGATTTTTGTTTTGGTTTACTGCACTGCTGGTATATCAGGTCAGTATAATTGCGGAGACCCATCATGAGATTGTATGGGATGCTCTTGAATTTTATGGAGCCCATTTCTTCTGGCTGACAGAAATGGTGTTCTTGTTACACCTGTTAACACAATATCTAACACTAAAACAGTTGAGTGTCATTGCTCAATTCAGCCAAATTCACCTAGGACTTGAGCATGGCCTAATCCCTTCTGGCCCTTATGATTTCAGGCCCTGCACAATTGATCTTTGGTGGGTTCTTTGGGAGCCAGGCAACTTCATCAATTGACAACACAGTGTTTTCCTATAAAGACTTAGAAATTAGTTTTTGTTTCAGGTTATGATAAGTGGTAGCTTTCCAGCTCTAGCCATGGCAAGTATCCCACAGAAGTCAGACGATATTGCTCTGCTTAATTACTTCTTTAAAATGTTAGAAACAACCATGGTGATAGAATTGAAAGCATTTTTTCAATAAATATATTAAAATGTGAAATCCTTGTTATTAATTTTCTGCTCTGTATATTTTAGAGACCCATATGGGCTGGGGGTGAATCCTTGTGTGACTAGTCGCAATTCATGGGTTGCCATAATCACCTTTCCCTCAGTGATTGGTGCATACTCCCGGAAAGATGTCTCTGCAGGTGAATTGGACATGGGTTAACATTTGAGCCCTTAGCCTGGCCAGCTAAAAACATTGCAGAGTATTCTTATAGGTTTGTGAATGAAATAGAAAAATAAGCAGGTTTGATTGTGGGATAACTCCATAGTTAAGTGTGTTTGGGGGAGAATTGTATTGGGATGAGTGAAATGGAAGGATGTTTCATTTCATTAGTTTTAATCCCACCCCGTAATCCACCCTCCAAAAAAATTGAACAAATCCCAAAACCTATTTGGGTAGATGATTATAAATGGGAAAGCATAGGGGACTTCTCAATGCTTGAAATTTCAGATTGAACTAAGTAAAATTTTATGCAACTTACCTTAAGTTATGGTCCTGTTTGATGGTCCACAATCTCATTAATCCATCTGAAATATCCAAGACAATTCACTTGGAAGAGATATGGATCAAGCCCTTAATTCAGATCCTAATCAAGATAACCCTTAAATCCAAATGATTATTGGAATGTGTGTGAATCAGGATAGTCTTTAAATGGAAAGGCTTGATAAAATTATGTAGATTTTGATTTTTCTCATTTCAATTTATCTACAAAGTCTCCTCAGTATAGATATGAACTTGTTTCTAATGGACATAATCACAGGGAGAAACATAAGTTTGTTCAACTGTTTGAACTTTGTGCATACATTCCTTATTGGTGTTTAATTTCGATTTTGCTGACTTACGAGTACAGGTGGTCACATAAACCCTGCTGTAACTTTTGGGCTCTTCTTAGCTAGGAAGGTGTCCTTGCCAAGGGCTGTTATGTACATGATTGCTCAGTGTTTGGGAGCCATTTGCGGAGCTGGACTGGTGAAGGCATTCCAAAAATCTTACTATGACAGGTATGGAGGTGGAGCTAACTTTGTGGCTCCTGGTTATACCAAAGGAGTGGGATTGGCAGCAGAAATTATTGGGACCTTTGTGCTTGTCTACACTGTTTTCTCAGCTACAGATCCGAAACGAAATGCCCGTGACTCCCATGTTCCTGTAAGTAGAAGACCTTTCTGTTACCTCCTGTAAAATTACTGTCTGTAGTACGAGGGAAAAACTAATATCCTTATTCTTTTACTCCAGACATGAGGGCACGTTACCTTCTAATTTTTCAAATATGATTGCTTGTATTTTTAACATCTTCAAGGTGATGGAACCATTCTAATATTAGCGAATTTCTTTCTCAAGTTTGATTTGATTCTGTAAGTAATTATAGCTCATGGCCTGAAAGAAAATACTGGCTATTTGTTGGCAAACTGATTTGACTCAATCAGGGAAACAAGACATCCGTGTGAAGGCTGTTTTAGTCTCTTTTGGGAAATCCAAAAGGAATAGTTGGAATCCTAAGACCTTGTCCTCTGTAGCCCATCTGTTTTAACTTTTTCATTTCAATACCATTGAACTCCTCTTCATCTATATTACGGTTCTTACCTTGGCTTATACATGTATGAATCCTCGCCATTTATCTTTTCCTCCTTTAAGCTTCTGATTTCATCAAGCAAAGTTTCCATTTGATTCTCACCCTTGTTTTATGCGAAAATTTCAACATTTTTTTGTCCCAATTATCTCAAATGTATAACAGGGACACATTACGCATTTGTATGGCATTTGGTTCCCTGAAGATATACAAAAAGTATTCCCTTCAGGTCACAGGGGGCTAGCATTCCTTAGCAGTTCTGTGTGTGCTTTGTAGTTCTACTTGCCTTGTGGTGGTTGTCGATGTGATGAATTCTTAATTACAAGCTTGTCAAGAAAGCATGTTGGGCATCTCTGGTTTTGGAATATATCTCCTTTTCTCATCTTTTTTAGATTCTGTCTCGGAGGGCATTCCTGAAATTGATAGTATGATTTATGCTTCGGATACTGTTGTAGGATGATGAACATTGGGTTATATTCTTTTTGTTATCTATCTGTGTGCTTTGTCGATCTACTTGCCTTGTGATTGCTATCATTATAATGCCTCCTAATAAGCTTTGTAATATTAGCATGTTGGTATCTCTTGTTTTGGAAAATATGTCCTTTCTCATCTCTCTCTTAGACTCTGTCTAGAGGACATTCCTTAAATTGATAGTATGATTGATGCTTCAGATACTATTGCAGTATGGTCAGCATTGGCTTGTGTTCTTTTAGCTATCTATCTTTGGCATGTTCTCCCATATTATGGATGAAAGATTTTTCTTCTGGAAGCCCCTTAAGGGCTTGTCTTGCCTATTCTGAACTAGTTGTACTTATACAATCCCATTTACCTAGTTGGTCATTTGTGAGCATTGATATACTTTCCTTCTTTTCTCTAGCTATATGTGCCTATAAATTCCACAATATTTTGTTCTTTTAATTCAATTTGCAATAGTAACTTCTTCACTTCTATCTCTGATGTGAAAATCTGTCAGCTGAACAGGCTAGACCTAGACCTAGACCTAGACCTAGACCTAGAAGCAGTGTCCTGTTCAAAGGGTAGTATCATTTAACACTTGTCTTCCATTTCTATCTACAGGTCCTGGCCCCATTGCCAATTGGGTTTGCTGTGTTCATGGTGCACTTGGCTACAATTCCCATAACAGGAACAGGCATCAATCCTGCAAGGAGTTTTGGTGCTGCTGTTATCTATGGCCACCAGCACCCATGGGATGATATGGTATGCATGTCATTCTTCTCTTGACTCTACTCTGACAAGACCCACAAACTATTTTTTATTCAGTATATCCTCGTTACAATTTTCCAAATTATTGTGTTTGCAATTGCAGTGGATCTTTTGGGTAGGGCCATTCATTGGAGCTTTGGGTGCGGCAGCCTTCCACCAGTATATTTTGAGAGCAGGAGCCATTAAGGCCTTGGGATCATACCGCAACAGCCATCCAAATGCGTAGTGGAACTGCAACATGTTTCTCCAATGATCCATCTATTAGCGGAGCTTGCAGAAAGCGCATTTGTGTCCATAAAATGTATAGCATCAAAATATGATAGTTAAATCCTCATGGTGAATGTGCTGCTGTTTTTGATTCTCAAAATCCACAACATATGTGATAGGGTTAGATTGTATAGGAGTTTTAAGGTCTGCAACTGTTTATCCTCTGCAGACAAGTAAAAGCATTGCATAAAATGTATGCATCAGGCGTGGTGTGAAGTAAGTGTGTGGAAATGAGATGTCAAATTGTGTTTCTTGTTTAATAATATAGATGGAGATGAGATTTTCTCTCAGTTTAAATCCAGTTGAGTATCATCGCTGTAGAGGAAGGACATTGAAGCAGGTGATAGAATAAAATAGGCCCAATGTCCAGTCTTCTATAGATATAAATATGCATGTAGTCTATCGGGGTTGGCCCATTTAGCCTCTGCCACTCCTTTAGGTGGACTTGGTCATAAAGTTTGACTTAAAATTTAGAAATTAATGAAAATAATTTATGTATTTATTATTATTATTATGGGTAAACACTTTTGATTGGAGCTATGGATCAGATAATACTTTTGGTTGGAGCTATGAACAAAGTCTAACAACAAAAATTAGCAGATAAAGCAAGACACCAAAATCAAAGAAAGCACAAAATTAGTAAGAAGAACAAACCAATATTTTCTCAACGAATTGAAAACAAAAATGCAGAAACGTTCAACAAAATGTCAACAAACTAACCATCTACAAAGACAAAGCAACTTGAAAAACCAGCCCATGAGGGAATCGAACTCCCAAAGCAAAACCACTAGAAGAAACTAGCTTGAAGCAACAACCAACCTTATCCCTCTCTAGAAAAGAAGGTCCTTCATCGTCCATTGAACTCCATTTTTCACCATTTCTTTCGCCTTTAACCTTAATCTATTAACTTCAATCTTCATCCTTTACGCTTAACCATAGGGCCCAAATTCACATTGGGGTTTGCTCCTTTGGCAAGAGATCCCAAACAAGTGTTTATTAGCAACTTGAGGCCCCTTAAGGATAGAGGAAAAAGATCCACAACTTGAACCTTCCACAATTAGCACATGAGAACACAAACCATCACCCACATGCTTCTCCTTAACTACCGTTAAGGGGGATCACAACATCTGTAAAGGTAGAAGGAGAAGGGGTGGGAGTAGATCAATCAATGAAGAATTTCCTATTTGCGCCATGAAAAAATCGTTTTGGGACCCATTCCTTTCCCTCCAAACTAAGCTTTGTGAGGAGGTAAAGGTGGACGACATATCTATGTCTTTTTGTTTATTAAGGTTCCACATAATTTTTTGTTGATCTTGTTGATACTTTCTCTCTTGTCAATTTGCCTCATCTAAATTTTATGGGTCCTCTTGCTTTCTCAATATGTTATTTTTCTTCCCACCCATTTTTTTGTTGCCATATGAGATTACTAACACTAATTTTGATACCTATGTCTTTTTGTTCGGTAGGATTCCTTATAAGTTTCTTCCTCTAGTATGTTATTTTTTCTATTATATGTAAAAAAATTCCATATCTTTTAAGCGAGAAATTCTCAATCATCTTCCCGCAAATGAACTCCTCATAACTTTCCTTCATGTTGATCTACCTCATCTAAATTTTACCCCGATGTACTATATAGAAACCCTCTTACTTTCTTAATATATTCTTTTTCTTCCCACCCATCTATATTTTTATTGCCTTATTTTTCAATGTTCCCTCCAAAAAAAAGATAGCATTGGTATGGTGAATGGGGCCTCCCTCTTTTGTTTTTAATATCAAGGTCTATTGTAATGCAAACTGTGCCAATGTAAGAAATTTTCCTTTATTAGTAAAAATTTATTACAAATTAATTAGAAGTAAGTAAATTATTTTTAGAACTTAATTAATGGGATATGGGACATTATAAAGTGCCTTAGGATAATTTAGGAAGGGATTTAGATTAATTTGTGACAAAGGGGATTAGTTTGATGTGCCATCTTGACTTCATCTACATTAATTTATCATTCAAGGACAAATTTTAGGGACTTGGATTAGGAGAAATCATGGGGTGGGGTCATTATAAAAGGACTTAAGGTTAATTTAGAAGCAAGAGGGTCATTATAAAAGGATGACAGGAACATTGTAAAGGGATCTAGGTTAATTCAAGGATAAGGAGATAATTTTGGGGAGTTAAGTCGGGAGATATTAAATAGGGATTAAAGTTAATTTGGGGACCAAGCCATTTGGTTAGGTGTGTCAAAGTTGTCATCATTTACGTCAATATATGATCTTTGGGGTAATTTTATAGAACTTGGATAACAAACATTAGTAAGGGGTTTAGGTTAATTTGAGGAGAAAGGGGTTCAATTAGGTATATCTTATTTGCACTATCTAGATTAATTTGGATTTTTATGGAATCAGGTTATGACACATTGGTAAGGGATTTAGGTTAAGTTGTAGAGAAGGGTTTTAGTAGGTGTGTTGAGTTGACATTGTCCAAATTATTTTAAAGATAACACATTCACTAAAAAGGGACATTATAAATGGACCTATGTTAATTTAGAGACAAGGGGCATTATAAAGGAAAATTAGTAATGGGTTCATGTTAATTTGGGGACAAAGGGTTCGACTAGGTTTGTCAAGATGGTATTGCTTAGGTTAATTTTAGGGGTAAGTGGGACATTTTAAGAAAACATATTATGAGACACTAGTAATGGATTTAGATTAATCTTATGACAATGAAGTTCATTTAGGTGTGTTAGGTTTATGTCACCTAGGTTAATTTAGGGACAAGGAGGTCATTATAGTAAGAAACTTAAAGGGAGGAAATATTAGTAAGGGGACTTAGATTAATTTAGGAAAAGGGGGTGATTTCAAGGACTTGAGGAGCTAGAGAACATTAATAAGAGCCCCAGGTTGATTTTGGGACAAATGAGTCATTATAGAGAGGGTCTTATGTTAGTTAATGGAGTAGGGGTAATTATAGAGGGATAAAAGGTCATGTAAGGGACTTAGATTATGTGACATAACTAAGGGATTTAGGTTAGGGGACTCATGCTATCTAGGTTACATGTAATTTGAAAAAATCAAAGATGAAATGTTCATCAAAATATATTTTTAATATACACAACATTTTTGAAAATTATAAATATTTATTAATTTTCAATAGGTTAACTAAGTAACAAGAGTGACATTATAAAATGACCTAAGTTAATTTATGGGAAAGGGGTGATTTTAGGGATTAATTTGGAGACAAGGTAAGATACTTATAGAGTGACAAATAGATAGATCATTTAAGGGACTTAAGTTAAAATACATTGATAAGGCATTTAAGTTACGGTACATAGGTTATTTAGGTTGCATCTAAATTAAAAGAACAATTTATGTGAAACGTATAAGTAAGATGAACATGCTAATATAAACTATATTTTTGTAAAATTACAAATATTTAGTTTTTCATTAAAAAGGGGGAATATTCGTCCAATTGAGGTAGATGTGGGTACATGTCTTTCTATTATTATTAAATAAGCTATTCCCATGTTTTTCCTTATGTAGGGAAATAATTAATAATGGAATATGAGATGTAAACAAATGGTGTATAAAATGTTGGCACAGGACCTAGAAATGAATGTATAAAAGTCGGATCTTATATGTGGTTCAGGTGTGCTTGAGGTTGTGGATCACCATTATATGGTCTCTTTGGTGGAGATGGTGTTGATATTGAAATATTTTTTCAATGAGTTCATCATTTTCATATAAAGGAAGTGATGCATAATGTTCCACAAGAAAAACATTTGTTCAAATTATTTAAAATTTGTATCATGGCCATCACATTCATATAAAACTAATTATAATATTGATTTCTAACTATTTAAATGTATAAAAAACTAGTACGAGATCAATTACATTTTTGTGGACACCTAAATTTGGTAATTTATCACTTGATAATGTTCGTATTGACTTAATATTTTTAATCGTGACTTGTGTGTCTATTCAGATCTAAATTGATATTTTTATTCCACGTTGATTCCTATTACAAGAATTGCTCTTGTCATTGTGTTGTTAAGTTGCTTAAAGAAATGCTCATGTAAGTCAAAAGAAATCAATTGCTCCCGATTTTCATGCACAAAACTTCATATTATCGTATCTCACTCTTTGGACCAAAATTTCCAACAAATTAGTTTTGAAAAAAATGATCCCATCTTGGGCCACCCAATGGTCAATTTCTAAATTTATATATTTTATGAGTCGACATCTCCATTATAGGTTGGCCTTAATGTGAAATTATATCCTTGGAACCCTATGTAAGTAAGTGTAATACACTTATGTAGTCACTTGAAATTTTCAAAATCTCCTCTCGCAAATATATATCAAGTATTATGTAAAGCTCTCCTAAACTTATATATAAATTAGTAGCAGAGATAATAAGGGCAACCCCTACACAATATGCAGTCTACAACACTCCAAACTAGATCCAAGAGTCAAAGGCGTCCCAAATTAAGAGCCCAAAAGCCAATTCAAGCACAAGACAACCAAATCATTACAAAGCACTCACCAAGTGTTCACATTATCAAATATAGTTGCATCCATATAGTATTATGTTGCTTTCTACATGGACTACGTGAAAATTGGTTCCTTCCTTATGCATAATGAAGTTCTAGAATCAAGGAAGACAAATTTTAGGAGATTTTTAGTCATTTCATCCCCATGTCACACCTAAAGCAACTTTCAACTAGTAAAAGAGATAAGTGCACTCAACTTCTTATGTTTTATTATATTTAGCATGTTCCCTAATTGATGCAACTTCCTAAATATCATTTTATACATAATATTAGACTTGAATGTTGGAGCATTAATTTTTTAATTTGATTACACATTATTTTAAGATCTATATCCAAATTAGCGTATTCTAATTCTAATTTGGTTTGAATAATTTGGTGAACCATCTTATTGATTGAATCCTCAACTTTTTTGAAAATGGTGGTGTTTAAGTGGGTCAAATAGGGTATTTTTGAAGAGGTCAACTATATTTAAAAGATAACATATTAGATACAAAATCGTGGTGCAAACCCTTTTCGAGATATGTTAATCATTTTTAGTACTTTTGTGGCAAGAATACCACCATGGTCGTGACCACTCCTTTTGTAATTTTTATAGTAAATATTTTTTATTAATTTTTGAACTAAATATAATTTGAAAATAGATAATTGAAATTGCTACAAACATTTTTTTGAAAAAAAGAGGATTTTTTTGAATATGTATAGATTTCAGTTACAAAATTTGGATATGTTAAGACATGTTATTAATAAATAAATAATAAATACTTAATCTTATCACAAGGAAGAAAAAATATTTTCAGAAAGCTAAAGTTGAGATTGTCATGTTTATAATTTTTCATGAAATGATATGATGGAATATGTTATAGATTTCATGATAAAAAGCGGTTTATATGAAAATTAGTATTTTACATGGGTCATGTTGTGTTTTTGCAAGTCAATACAATCCTAAGGCATGGTTTTTAAAATTATAATTAAAATAATGTGTACATTTATGCTATGTTGCGAGGGTTATACTTGTTAAAAAATCAAAGAGATGCAAATGTAATATTTAGTTCTTAGACTAACAAAAATATGAGAGCATTAAACTAGTTGCACAAGTAGAGAGATAACCCTAATAATTTGAGTAGGTAAAGTATGATCAAACAACACTATTTTAGAAATTTTGACATGATTAAGTCTTGATGAGGTGTGATATGATAGATGTATGTGAATCTAGGAAAGTTAGACATATATGATCATTATTTCATGATCAACTATCAAATTGTTTGAGCAAAATTGATTGAATCGGGGCCAAATTAGGTGATATCGTGCACATAAATGTATATTTACAAATATTTAAGCATGTTTGAGCATAACATTTCATAATTTCATGATCCAATGTTATTATTGGAGAAAATTTGACTAGATTATGCCTCGATTAGGTGTGATTAGATATTTAAAAGCTGGGTTTGGGGGAAATGTCGGCATAAATGAGCATTATTTTTCTTTTTTTTGTGAGGTCCAAATGTCGTTACTTGATAGATTTGTGGAAAATGAACAATGTTTGATCAAATTTGTCATAATTTTGTGATTGAGTGCCTATTATGTCAAAATTACAAAGACACCCCGATTTTTGTCACATGTGTGGGGCAATCAATGCAATTTTGCTAACATGGGTCCATCTCTCAAGTTGTGGGACTTGCATGAACTTGAGATGAACCTTCGGAGAAGGCCAACCCATCTACCTAATCCTATTGATAACACTACTCCTATAAGGGAAAATGTAGCTAACTAATCCTAATCTAACCATGCCAAGGGACCAAGGAGAGAGAGAGAGGGTTAGAAAGATGCAAAAGGGGAAATCATAAACTAAGGGTGGTAATAGCACCAAGAAAAGGGGGCGAGATACTTTGCTTGAGGGAGAATGGAGTTGATAGAGGCCAGACCAGTGTGACATAGACCCAAATCTCCATCCTCCATCAAATCTCCATGAAACACAACATCCTACACCTATAAGTGAGAAATACATGCACAAAAAGACAAACATGAAATAGAGAGGCAAGGAGATATAATAAAACAATGTCAGGGTTGAAAAATGCCACAAGAAAAAAATTTATTGCTCTTAAAGTATGCACAATCCATTAAATGATAAAATAGAGGCACCATTACACTCGTCCAGGCCCAAGAGAAGGCTCACGGCTCAATGGAGTTGAGGAAAAAACTTGCAAGAGTTTCCCCAGCTCCCAGAATGTCTCCCTTTAAAATGAGGGGGTAGACTACATTATATAGAAATTTTTTCTCAACTTCCACGCATTAAATCCTTGATAGGTAGTTGATCTACCTCAAATACCGCCATTAAACTAGTGGTTAAGCTATCTTTTCACACACTGCCATCACCCGATCGTGACCCATCCAACCAAAAATCATACAATTTCGATTATGAGTCACCCTATTATGCGAATCGCGAGTCGTCCAACCAGGTTGGGTTGGGAATGATCATCCAACCGCATTAGGCCGTAAAACCATCTCGAGAAAACATCGGCCGACCCGCAAGTCATCCAACCTGCGACCCGTCCAACCATATTGGGTTGGAAGACCGAATAACCTCATACAACACCACATTGGGATGCATTTTTACGCAAACCATGAGCCATCTAACCTTGTAGGCGTACATTCCTGTGAAGCGCGCCAACGATGATGGTGACCTTACATCGTGGGTCGCCCAACATCTTGGGTTAGGCAATTTATTTATCCTCCATCCGTATAACTATGTCGGGAATGACCTGCCCAACCTCACAACCCCTCCAACCTTGTGACTTTGCCCGGCGAGTTGCCTTCCTTGTGCATCATACATAGTCCAACCTAGGTTGGATAACCATCCAACTAGATGGGGTTGGACGACCATCTATCCTCCATCAAACCTAGGTTGGATGGTCACCCAACCGATTGGGTTAGACGACCATTTGGATTTCATCTAACCTTGTTGTTTTCTAATTTACTTGCCTCGACTCCACAATGAACTCACCCACCTTGCTCTACAAATCAGCCATCATCGATCTTGGTTCCAACTCGCGGACAACCCAACTATCTCGATTTTTTGTGACAAGATGGCTAAGCCGTCATGTGCTTTCTTTCTCTTCTAATATCTGGGGCTGAATTTGATGGTGTATGGGCATCTTGAATTGTGAATGGTTAAGTCCATTTATAATGAGTTATCCAAATTAACCCTGGGGGTGAATTTGGGATAACAATTTGGCGACCTCTCGGGGACATCTTCCTGCTAGATGAAGAGACTAGTAGCCTTGAAGCATCCATTGGGCATGGAGTCAAGCCTAACCTTGAAGAAACTAATCTTTCTTTTGAAAACATGTCCCCTAGACTCATGTGAACTTAGCATCTAGATCTGAAAGCTCCTTGGCCTGCTCTTAAAGTTGATTTTGGGATTTTGGATAAAACTTGTAAATTGTTCCTCAAAACTAAAAATTCAACGAAGGCAAGACACAAAGAAATTTGGACCTACAATTGATCTATCGGGGCTGACTATAGGCATTGTGAAATCTACCCCAAAATATGAACTCTCTCATGAACAATGCCACTTCAATAGGCATCATGCAAGTGAAACATGAAAAGTGTGCACAAGAAATTTTTTTTTGAAAGAAAACGTACCTACTCTACCTAACCGAGACAAAGCGAGTTAAACAAAGCCTCTGATAGGCGAGGAGAAATAGCTTCCCTTCTTTACAAAATGCGGCCATGTAGTTAATTTTGTAATGGACATGGCCTACTAATAAGAGTGGAAGACTATTCTCCACCCTTCCCAAAGTATCAACAACAAATAAAATGAATACCTCCTCTAGGTGTTCTCGTATTTGGTTGGAGGTGTTGCAGTGACCTTTGGTGCATTGAAGTTCTTCCTCATGCTCTGAAGTGAGCATGACTAGTGGAAACTCTATTTTTGGATCCAAACTAGCCAAATACTTGATTGGACACGCAGCCTTGGGAACCAATAGATTGATCCTCATGATTTTCCCATCTCTTTGAAGCTCAACTCCATTAATGAAGACATTTTTAGACTTTTTGGAAGGTGTTTTCTTGCAGGCTAGTTTGAACGTTGCTTTGCCTCTACAAATAACTTTGCGTCCTCCAAAAATTATTTTTCCATGATGATTGATTTGGCCCTGTTGTCATCATCTTCTTCCTCCTCCTCAAGCATGAATCTTGAGAGATCAAACTCCTCCACAAAATCCTATTCTTGCAATGATGAAGTGGAAGAAGGATCTGAAATTTTGCCATCAAAAGAAAGAAAGAATCTCTCTATGATCTCTTCTTTGTCCAAGGCTTCAAAATCTAATTTCTTCATCCCCATGGAATGAAGCTCCCCATGGTTGGTTGCAGTTGATGATGATGGTTGTGGTGGCTCAATCAACCTCCCAACAAATCAATAAGCTCACGGGCATGTGGGACAATGAGGATCGCCGCATTCCATCGAAGCATCTTGTACACTTGGGATATTTTCCTTCTTTGCTTGCACATGCTCCTCCTCTTGGATATTTGGAGCTTCCTCTTCTTCCCTTGATGATTTAGGTTGGTGATGGATCAATAACCTACGTAAATATGGTGCCTTTGTGGACATTGCACTCGAGCACACGAACTATTGATATTCATCTACTTCCTCTTCTTTATGATTTTGCTACAAAATCGGGTTGCACCACCGTGCTTCAACTCCAAACTTTGCCTCCTCTAAAGTTTTAACTAATGAGGGATTTTCTCTATTTCGAATCTCAAAGTTGAATTCTTCAAAAAAATTGTCATTTCTTCTCTATGTGCTTTATCTCTTGTTGTCCCTCTTGGTCACTTTTTGTGTCTCTTCCCAACATGGACTTAGGAATCTAAGAGGGGGGGGTTGGAGTCACAAATGGTGTTTTCATTGTTTGTGGTGGAGGGGAAGGTGTTATATTTTTCTCTTATGGAGGGGAATGATTTTTAGAATGGAAAAGGGAAGAGAAGTGAAGGTGAGATGGAAGGGTAGAAGATGGAGAAATGGTATCCACAATGGGGGTAGCAGGTAAGATGTTTGGGAACCAAGGCTCGGTCAAGATGGCGATGACTATGGAATGGGGAGAGGATTATAGGATGGCAATGCAGGGGTCTCCCATTGACAGGATAGAACAACATTGGATTCATAAGCCTCTATCTCTGCAATCCATTGTTCAAGTTGTGGCAGCATCTCAACTATGAAAGCAAGCTTCTATTGCGGGTTATAGTAAAATGGCATAAGGCCAACCCATGAAAAAGGTGTCATGAAGCTGATCCTGAATGCCTTGATTTGATCTATAGCCTAAGTCTACACCATGGTTGCCTCCATCATTTGAGCCTTGAGTTGCAACTATGTATTACCGGGTATAGGATAGCCTCCAAAATCTGCATACCCTTGCTCTTCAACAATTGTGTAGTCTAGTGGATAACCAAACTAATATGCATTTTTCTCATATGGGTATGCACACTACTGATATTCAATGTAGTATGGATTTGGAGGTGGTTGATAATAACTTGGGTATGAACTTTACAAGTTAGGAGGCGAGTTGAATTGGCATTGTTGTTGCTGTAAGTGTGAATTCCAAGAGGGAAATGAAGTCATGATTGCACAACTTCATGAATGGAAGAAAATGGAAAATTTTCAAAAGAAGAATGACTGGGAATGAAGAGGGTGGTGTGTAAATGAGATGATGGATTTTCTAGAATAGTGAAGTCGCCAGATGTACTTGAAAGTGCCTCCAAAGGCTGAAATCTTCACCAAGAGCACATCAAACTTGATGAAGTGAAGTGGTAAGGTGCTTCAAACCTATCCCATCGGTCATGCCAAAATTGTTACATCAAAATTACAACACCCAGCGATCTATTGTCACATGTGTAGGATAATTAGTGTAATTTATTAACAAGGTTCCATCGCTCAAGTTGTGGGACTTGCGACTTGAGATGGACCTCCAGGAGAAGGTCGGCTCCTCTACCTAATACTACTACTAACACTACTCCTACAAGGAAAATGCAGCTAATTAATCCTAATCTAACCATGCCAAGGGACCATAGAGAGAGGGTTAGAAAGATGTAAAAATGGGAAATCCTAAACTAAGGGTGGTGATAACACCAAGAAAAGGGGGTGAGATACTCTACTTGAGGGAGAATGGAAGGCGAAATGGAGTTGAGAGAGGCCAGACCAATGTGACATAGACCCTAATCTCCATCCACCATCAAATCTCCATGAAACACAACATCTTGCACCTGTAAGTGAGAAATACATGCACAAAAATACAAACATGAAATAGAGAGGCAAGGAGATACAATAAAACAATGCAAGGGTTGAAAAATGCCACAAACACAAATTTTATTTCTCTTAAAGTATGCACAATCCATTACATGATGAAATAGAAGCACAATTACACTTGTCCAGGCCCAAGAGAAGGCTCACAACTCAATGGAGTTGAGGAAAAACTTGCAAGAGTTTCTCTAGCTCCTGAGAATGTATCCCTTTAAAATGAGGGGATCGAATAAGTTATATTTCAAATTTGTCTCACCTACCCTGTATTAAATCCCTAACATGTAGTTGAACTACCTCAACTAATACCATTATCTTGGTCGTTGAGATTTCTTTTCACACTTGCACTCGCATGATACGTGACCAATCCAACTGCGAGGCAGTACAATTTTGATCATGAGCTGCCCTATTTTGTGAACCGCAAGTCATCCAACCAGGTTGGGTTGGACAATCATCTAACTACATTGGGTGTAAAATATTCTCGAGAAAACAACCGAGTGACTGCGAGGCCATCCAACCTGTGACCCATCCAACCATGTTGGGTTGGATGGCCAACTAAGCTCTATACAATACTACGTCGTGATGCCCTTTTTGCGAACCATGAGCCGTCATAACCATAATGGAATCAAGCATGCAATACTGAATTATAACCATGATAACACCTTTTTTCAGTCCATAATCTCCATTATATTAATTACATAGTAAATACACAAAAGCTTCATTACAATAATAGTAGTATACGCTCATGCGCGTAACAGATCTAGCAACATAATCTCACTATACCTAGTTCTCACATGTATATCTATGCTCTCTCTCTCTCTATCTCTCTCTCTACATATTCAATACATATTTATAAGGGTGGGGACTTTCCCTTCACCACTTATCTAATCCCAAAATAGGTCGCATGTTATTATTAGCCATGCGTCATTACAAAAATAGGCTTACATGCAAGAGTGTTAACAATAGATCTCTCTTAGTCAACTATCAGTTTGCCATTCTATCTTTAGCTTGCATCCATGAAAAGTGCTTCATAGTTGATCATCCAAAAATAGCCAATGTGTGTGTGCAAGTCTCAATCGGTTTGAGTGCTCACACATGCTATCTCCAAAAATAGATCCTCATCATGAAAATGGCTAAGTCCCAGAATCTGTCTCTGTTTTATGTGTGATCCTCTCTGATGCTTCCATGCCTTTGAATGCACTCTTCTTCTCCCATGAAACCTTTGTATTTTCTTCACTAAGTGCCAGAGTTTGACTGATCAACATTACCCCACACTAGTTTCATTGCCACCCCGTGAAATGGTTGTCTCCAAAAATGAATCAAAGAATATGAATAGAAGAATAGAAATAATTTTGATGAATGAAAGAATGTCTTTAACTTGTAGTATCTTCTTCTACAACTTGAATAATCAATTCTGGATATTCCTCTTTTATCTCCACCTCTAAGGTTTTCCAGTCATAGCAGTGGCCTCTGCTTTCTCTGGAATATCCACTACAATTGACTCTAATTCATCCCTTGCAATCTCTCCTTTTTCATTCTGTAATACCAACACAATGTTGGACATGCCAGTCATTCTCCCTTCCAACAAGTCCATCTTTTGAGTGATGAGTTTTCCAAGCTCATCCAGCCTTTCCTGTGAGGTTCTTGAGTGGTTGTAAGGGCCTCACGCTTCTTCTTAACAAGTGCTAACCATTCTGTGTGGCCCAATGTCTCATCCTTCATGGCCTTCAGGACCTCATTGTCTTCTAAAATGGTCTTGGTCCTTATAATAACCTCTGGTGCTTGTATAAATATTCAGTGCTTGATCCACCTTCTTGAGTTCCTCTTGTAAGCTCTGAAGCAATCCTTCATATGATGCAATCTTCACATCATTGAAGCCTTTTCTCACTCTTCTTCTGTGTTGGATCCTTTGGCTCAGGCATGCGAGAGGTTCATCTTTCAAGCACTAAGTCCACCAATGTACTCACATAATGTATTGTTGAAGGAAACGTCTTGGGTACCTTTGGCTCTAAGTGTGGCCTAGCCTTCATGACATTGTCACCAATCTCCTCTGCCATGCGTTGATAAACACAATGTTCTTCTTTTGTGCCAAGTATTTTTCCTATTTTAGGCATGTTATCTCCTCATCCTTAGTCTTGATCTCCTCCCTTAGCACCCTAATTGTGGCAGCTTTATCCATATTTCATCGTGTGACCTCTGTTGAGAGACTTCACCAAAGCATTGCTCACTTGTTCATCAGACATAATAGTAGGCTTTATTGTTATGTGTCTGGCTTGAGGTGTCTTTTTCAACCTCCTTGACATGCATGACTCCTCACACACATCAAAGTTTGGTTCATCCATGTGTGTGTGCATCGACCATGACAATTGCTTCCTTGTGTGCATTGTTGCCATATCTTCATCCATTAACTCCCAGCCATATAACTCCTTTTGTGCCATTGTGCTCTGGAAATGGGTGGAAATTTTACCTGTGTCCTCGGTGTAGCCCATGGCTAGTGGAATATACTCCCCACTTGTTCTTCTTGATCTAGGTTGCTTAGGAACTTGGGCTTCAAGATTTGGGAACTTGTGTTGTTATGTCCTGAGTAGTCTTGTTGTTGTCTCTTCTGTCCCTTTTTCTTCCTCTTCTCCATCCTTCATTTCTTCATCTTTTTGTTCTCACATGTTCTCTGGAGGTGTAGGAGAATTGGGTGTGCTTTCCTCTGACTCTTCCACTTCCTCATTCAACTTTAATTTCCTTCTCCTTTTCTCGGTTGTCTCCTTTTGTGGAGAGAGTCGAGGTGATGCATGCTTGTTTGTGGAGTAGCACCTTGGGTCCTTGTTCTCTGAATACTCTCTTGAATTGGTGCTCTCCTTGGACTGCATCCAAGTCCTCATCATCTTCCTCTTGTGGCTGAGGTGGAGTAGTTGCACACTCAAACTTCATCCTTATTTGGAGGTTGTCTTCTACCTTTGTGTTCCAAACCACCACTATCCTCATGCTCCTCCTCTTCATCATCGACTTGAATTGTTTTTGTGGGCTTGGGTGTTGGAACATTTTCCATTGTATGCTTACCCTTTGGTGGCCCCAGGAGCGTGAACTCATTCTCCACATACTTAGCATTCTCAGCTTGGGTTTGAGTTGTAGGTACACAAGCATTGCTCAGTGTCCCCAACTACCAAGCTCATAGGTTTCATGCTTATAATATCTGAAATAAGTCTTTCAATGTATGCATTGTGCCCTGGATATACATACTTCTTCCTCAGAGTGTGGTAGTCATAATCTACCTTGTTTGCATTGAAGGTTAAGTGCACGCATCTGAGAACCGATGAACTGATGCTTGGAAATACCTTGTTGTGAAGGCATATGAAAATTTGCACCATGGGCTCAAGCCCCATCCTTCATCACAAATCATGCGATGCAAAAATGTTGGTATATGGAAAACTGAACTACCTTACCCACCACCACGAAGGAAAATCCTTGGGTATGTGCCACTCTTCCTCGAATGCCATGTGGAGTCTATCATACCACATCTCACCCTCTGCTTGAATGGTCCACTCATTGATCCATCACACAAGTACTTGCCAAACCTTTCTGTAGGTGACTTGTGTTCCGTGGGGTACTCCCAAATCTTCTCCTTTGGCCCATCAGGCACCCCAATCTCCATGAATACTAAGGACAATAACACAAGTGCCAAAACTTATTCTATCACTGTTCATGCTTCTTCGATGATTGTTTTTTTTGCTATGTGATCTGCAATGTTGTAGACCACTCCTTGAGACATCTTCTTGGTGACGTGTAACCACATTGTGTTTACCTGCGACCACCTTCCTTGGTCATTCAACTTTGTCACAAGATGTGCAACTGCTACTGCACTACTGGGTACTTCTTCAACTTGTCAATGTCCATGCCACGTGGACCCTTGGTATACCCAACTCCTTCCTCATCTCTCAGGATTGTGGCTTTATCAGTTAAATCATTATCTCAAGATCAACCCTGAGGCCCTTAGTCTATCACCATTGAAATCAAAGTAGTTGTGATTCTTACCCTCCATTTGGTGAAGTAGAAGAAGTCCTCATGGACTCTGCTCATCAACCATCGATACAATGGTTCATACTTTCCAAAATATGGTAGCTCATATAATTTGGTAGACTCCATTCTGCTTCAGCAACTTCTCACAGCGTCATCGTATATTGGCATATCCTCTTGTCATGTGCTTGTTTGTTTTTGTGCTCAATAATGCATCGAGCTCCTTCTTATTATCGATGTTTGATGGTTGTAGTCATTGATTTTACATTGGTGGATATGGGAATCCCATTCTTGTCCCATAATCATGCCCTTTGGATACTACATTTCTGAAAAATTACTCTCGGGAGCAATCTCTTCTTCCACTTCAACCTTCTTCTTCCCTTTATCTCTCTCTTTGTGGGTGCTTTCTTTGGTGCCATTTGAAAAATATCTCTTTTCTTCCCTCTGTAGTCAAGAAAGTCAAAACCCTAGCTTAAATCTTCCATGCCCTAGTGGAAATCACATGCCCTAGCTTTTTGTAATGCATCTTCTTCACTCAAACCCTTCTCCTATGGGAATGCAAGCTTCTCTCTGTGCATAACCCTTCTCTCACGTCTGGTTTCACACTCTTCGCACCTCAACATGATTTCTTGGCTCATTCACACTTAACCCTTTTCAAATTCTCTCAATTGCAATGGTAAAAATGAACTTGCATCCCATCCTTATATAGAATTTCAAAAATTTAGTGCATTTATTGCTCCTCCACCTACCAACAATCCTCTCATTAATTGACCATTTTCATTATTTCCATGTGGTACATCTTCACGCCCAAGCTATAACCTTCTAGCATGCCCTTCTACCTTTTGGCTAGACTTCTCTTTAATGTGCTTCCATGTGCTGAGTACCTCATCATTT
This sequence comes from Taxus wallichiana var. yunnanensis, assembly GCA_018340775.1. NCBI lineage: Eukaryota > Viridiplantae > Streptophyta > Pinopsida > Cupressales > Taxaceae > Taxus > Taxus wallichiana. Next base: position 410,183,327 of record CM031239.1, read on the forward strand.
ATGCCTTCCCTTTGGTAGTCTCTTCGGCCCCTACTTACCTCACGTTATACTTGTTTCTTCATTCCTCTCTATCTATGGTCCTTGTGTCAGAAGAAATATCTTTTTTTTTTTCAATTTTCCAACCTTGAATAGCACCCGTAGATAGTTCCTTTCATGTGGACTTACTTTTTCATAGTCTATGTACTGGATATCAACAACCTACCCCACACTAAGGGTATGTGTGAGTCCTCTGCATAAAAATTCTTCAAATAGTAATTAGCTTCTAGCGCGTAAACATGCTTATTACACAAACACACCAACTAAATTGACAAAGCATAGCAAAAAAGAAGGAAACACATTAAGGGAATGTAGAATTGAAAACCTAATCTAAATGGCAACACTTGCCTTATTACAAACACCAAGAAGACTTATTTATAGTAGGGCTTCAGCCTACTCCCATTGAAGTAACTAGGTAACTGTATTCCATCAAGGGCCTCTAACTGAAAAGTGCTGATTTGAGTATGTGAGTGATAACATATGGCCCCAACCAATGTACCTTGAGTTTTCTGGATGGCACAAAAACTTAGAATCATAAAGGAGCACCATTTGTCCTATCTCAACTTTTTATCCTGATGTGTCTGTCATGCCATGCTTTTTCTACTGGCCTTCTCTTGTTTTTGACTCCAACGTGTTATGGCTCATCATTCATCAATTTGATTAACTTTTCAATGCATTCTTCTAATGCTTTCTCATCAGCAAGACCTCTAGTGCACATAATACGCAAAGAAGGTAACATAAATTCCATAGGAAGAAGAACTACTTCATGCAAACACTAACTGAAATGGTGTGGCTTTGTTCAACCTTTTATATGTTGTCTGATATGCCCAAAGTACTACAGATACTTTATCATCCCAATCCTTTCTTCCAACATCACATATTTTTGTCAATGTTTGGCTCAAAATTTTGTTGAAAGCCTCAGTAGTCCCATTTCCTGAGGATGATAGGGTGTAGTCTTATGGTGTGCAATCATGAATTCATCCAATAAATTTTGATTGTCTCATTAAGAAAATGTGTGCCCCTATCATTGGTCAAACTTAAAGGACATCCATACCTTGTAATAATATTTTCCCAAAAGAAACTAGCTATTGTGGCCATTGTACAATCCTTTGTAGGTGTTTCTTCTACCCACCTTGTCAGATAATTATGTGCAAGTTATGATGTAATGCGATCAGTTTTTTACGTGAGTTGGTGAAATAGGACCCACAAAATCTATAGCCCATTTCTCAAATGGTTTTGCACTAGTAATGGGTCTTAGAGGCATTTCATCTCATTGACCTGGTTTCCCAAGATGTTGACAATGATCACAAGCCTTACAAAATTCCTTACAATCTTTATATAGGTCTCCCACCATAATCCAGTGAGTAGAATCTTGCGCGTAGTGGCATCACCGACATAGTGGCCACCTGCAATACCACCATGAGCTTCTTCCATAATATATGTGTATGTGCTCATGTTCCAATACACAATGGTGTAATACTTCATCTCGGCCTAATTTGTATAGGTCACCACTGATTAACATATAGGGTTGCGTGTATAGCAAGTTGTTTCTTCTCCAAGGATTTCATTCCTTCTGGTGCCATCCCTATTCGTAGAAAGACAACAATGTCCTCTAGTTCTGATGGTGCTCATTGTAACTTGTATAACTATGCATATGGCATGGTATCTTCAATTTCTGTGCTTCTTCTCTGACTTGTATTCTTGGATAGATGGTCTGGTCTAGAATTACTTTTCCCTGGTTTTACCACAATTGTGAAATCAAATTCTTGAAATAAGAGCACCCATCGACATATGTGCCCTTGTAGAACAGGCTTGTTTACCAAATACTTCAATGCCATGTGATCTGTATAAAAGATGAATGGTGTAGCTAGTAGTTATTGGAGGAATTTATGTAGCGCATAGATCATTGAAAAGCTTTTGCGCTGTAGTTGTGTAATTTTGTTTGTATGAGGAGTCGACTTTCTACTAGAAAAATAGATAGGATGATCTAATACCTTCTCAGGTTGAGCAACACACCATGCCAATGGTCATGCAGAGGCGTCAACATGTACATGAAATGGTTGGTCCCATGAAGGAAAACATAGAATAGGCGTGGTAGTAAGTTTTTCCTTTAATGTCTCGAAATGCACATTATTGTGGTTCTCCCCAGTAGAATGTACCTTTCCCTTTTAGTAACTCTTCAATGGTGTGGAAATTTTGGCATATCCTTTGATAAACTTCCTGTAATATCTGTATGACCCAAAAATCCATGCACCTCACTCTGACTGGTAGGCTCCCTTAGGCCTATAATGATTGCTAACCTTGGTTGGATCAACCAACAAACCTTCCTTGCAGATTATGTGTCCTAAAAATATCCCAAATGGTGTAGCAAATATGCACTTCTTGATGTTTAAGGAGATACTCAACTATCTACATCTTTCAAACATTAAGCACAGATTGTCATAATGATCCTTAACTAATCCATACACCATCAATCATCTAAATAGACCTGTAAGAAGTTGTGAATAAATTCCTTGAATGCTTGAACAACTGCATGAAAAATACAACAGGCACATTTTAGACAAAGACCAAAAGGCATTACGGTATAGGAAAAGCTACCCCCCATTAGTAGTAAACGTAGTCTTTTCTGATCCTCTGGGAAATCAGAACTGATGATACCCAGAGAACCCATCGTAAATGAATAGATTTCACCCCCAACACCTTCTAGTATTTCCTCGGTGAATGGCGTAGGAAAGGGATCAATCACACATGTAGCCATTCAGCTCCCTGTAGTCCACACAAATCTAATCCATCCATCCTTCTTGATCTTGATCACCATTGGACTAACCCATTTCGACTCATCGAGGGCTTGATAATTCCAGACTTCAACATTTTTTCAATCTCTTCTTTGACCTTTTTCACAAGTTGGGGTTCATCTGTAGGGTCTCTTTCTAACTGGGTGCGCACCCTCTTTAAGTTTTATCTTCATCTCCCCTAATGATTCATGCATGCCTTTAAGTTCATGGTACCCCCTAGGGAATAAGTCTGGTAATCCCTTAGTAACTCTATGATTTTTCCACTTCAGAGTCTGACCAATAGTCCCCAATTATGGCTTCCTTAGGCTCAACCTCTGATCCAATATTCACCTTCTTTGTCTTCATAGGTTCATGATAGGTGTGTGTGGTCGTATCTGCACTATTCAATACCTCACGCCTACCTGTTGAATGATTTACATCTATTTTACTACTTCTTCATCATCCACTAAGTAGACCATTTTTCCTTTTTCTTTCTCAAGGAAAGCATGTTGAAGTAATGTTGCATCGGCCTCTGTTTCTTCAACAAGATGTGCTCTCTGAGTCTCCTTCATCTAATAACTCTGAAGGAGTTTCTTCAGCCTTGGCACTATCTCCCATAGTTAAGTGCTTTATGACTTTCAATGCTTCTTCCACTGGAGGCTTTGTAGAGAAGAAGTCAAATGTCTGGGCCATTCTGTAATTAAATCCTACCAATTTCTAGTCTCTCTATGGAGTTCGCATATACATACAAGCACATGTGCGCATCCTTGTAAAGTGGAATAAAACTTGTGCACCCATAGTGAAGGTGGTAAAGCTTCTGCCCCTTTATCAGAGTCTCTCACACTTCTGAAATGTGGTGTTGAACAGGTTGATTACCATAATAAGTACATATTTGAGTAGGTGCATTGCTCCTGAAGAACCTAGTAGCAAGAGCAATCCTAATTTCATTCCATCCTACAAGATTATCCTTGTGGGCCATCCACCAGTGTGTTGTTGTCCCACGTAGTGTATATGCTAGCATATTTCTTCTTTCAATGGGTCTATCCATTGTTCTTCCATGGCATGTAGGAATACCATAGGATCTCCTTCTCGGTGTAACAAGGTACCGAGTTGTTACCTATTCTCTGACATAATGTGGTTTTTTTGCCTCTAGGAAATATGCTCTTTACTTTGTGCCCTACCAACTCATAAGTGTTATGAGCCCAATTATCACAAGAAACACTTGTAGTATCGCTAATGGACTGTGCATCCTCCCATTGAATTATTCCTTCTTTAGTTGGCTCAAGCATCTCTGGATCTCGGATGATGCACGTACATAAATCCTATTCAGATCTTCTTCACTTAAGGGCTCAACATAGGGCATAGATTTTCCATCTGTTAAAGGGATAATAACTCTCTCCTCCTTGTTTTCAAAACTGATATAACCCTTGTTGAACCGAAGATCAACATTATTTGCATAGCACCAAGGATGCCCCAATAGAGTTGGGAAGCTATCTGACTCTGCCAGTGCTAAAACCTCAAAGTCTCTAGTGAACTTGGCTCCTTGTATGGTAATGGATGCATCTTTCAAAACTCGATGGGAGTGGCCTTAGTTTCGATTAGCCATGAACAATATATTAGAGGATGGCTGATAATGGGGTCTTCCCATTTGTACCCATGCATCTAAGGTAAGAACATTGACTTCCATGCCTGTATCAATCAATATATTACTCAATAGCCACCCATCCACAACAACATTAGAGTGATTTCCTTGTCATAATCTAGATATGAGGGGGAAGATTCACATAGGATCTATCATCTAGTCTCAATACTTACGTGTGGAGTGTTTCCTTTAACCAATCCCCTAATAATGGAATGATATTTTCTAGTGCAACATTTTACACACTTCCCTTAAGTCATCTATATCAGTTTGGACCATCTCTGATACTTTTTTTTTGCTCCATCTTCGTGATTTCTCTTTTAAGTATTGTATCTCACCCTGAAGATTCCTAAGAACTTCCATGGTTTCCTGATAAACCTCCTTTTGATGGGTAGGATCTGGGTACCGTGCATGTAGAACCTCCTCCTTAGTGATGGTAGGCCTGCTTGTAATGCTTCTCTGGTGCGTGTTGCCTCAGTGTGGGTCGTGATCTTCACTTGTAACTCCTCGGACTCTGCTTCCAACTTAGGCATCCATTGATTTTCAACAACGCGTTGTATCCTAACCATCCATGTGCCTTTGTTTTTTCTTGTTTATGTTGCTTACTAAGATGCTCATATAAGTCTGGGAACTCCTCATAGCTATGGTTCTTTCCACAAAAAGAACATGTAATATTCTGAGGACATTCACGCCTGTAGTGGTCAGGAGATCCACATGTATAACATGTTCATGAGGAACTCACTTCTTCCACTACCATGGCCTCATCCTCCAAATCCACCATGGTATCCTCGACCTCTGACCATGACCACCTTCAAAATGCCCTTCATTCCGATCATAGTGCACTGATTGTGATCCGGTCCTGATGCTCATTCTTTCCCTTAGAGTTATCTAAAACTCTTATCTATCATACACCAATATCTATAGCATCATGGATCTGACCAATCGTCAGTAGTCTTCCGTGTCATGAGTCGTGGACTTGTAGATTTTATAGTAGCTTGAAACATGTTCTTCCTTATCACGCGTGTTGTAATAATGGGGAAGTGGCTAGCATCATGGTTTAAATGGCATATCTCACAAATCCAACAACAAGTGTCTTGATTGATATGAGGAAAACTATCCTTTGTGTGACCTTCTACTTCACAATTTATGCACCAAATCCTATGTGTGCGTCTCATGTGCTGAATTTGTTGATAGTTTCTCTAACTATTTTTCCATAGCTGTGATCTGTGCTTCTAAAAATGGGCTCACCCTAGTATCTATACTTCCAACTACCTCAGTGTGTAAGGTTGCTTCAAGTGCTTCATGTGGATCAGTGTATGTCTTATGTGATAATGCCCTCTAAAAGGGGTAATTAGGCCCCCAATGAACCATTGTGCATGTTGGCTTGCGTGTATATCATAAGAAAGCTTAGATAATAGTTTTAAAATGGGCATCATACTCTCTAACACTCTCAGTAGTGCCTTGCTTAATATCCTTGAGTGCACTTATACTCTTCTTCTCAAACTCAGGGATGTGAAACTCTTTAAGGAATGCATCTTTTAAAGTTGTATAGTCTATGCAAGTCTGATCAGGGTCAAACTTTATGTACTAGTGTGTGTGTGCCCTTGTAACGTAGTAGAAAATTGGCTTGCCCTACGCTCAAAAGCCATGATTCCTTTTGTGTGCCACAATATTTCACACATATGCACATGTTCACAACATCTTCTATGCCCCTATAGTCTGGAAGATGAAGAGACATCTCCATGTAAATATTTTGGGGTTGGTGCGGACCTTGCCCACCTGATCAGAACCTCTTGTGTTTCCCCTACCTCAGAACCACCAGATCCACGGAACTAGAGCTACCTATGCCTCTGATCCCGAACTTGTAGCTGGGTTGGACTAGAAGATGTACTTCCTGTGTCCCAATAGTAGAACTGAATTGTACCCGACCCGATAGTCTGTGAAGCGTTACCACTCCAGAAGTTAGTCAAAAAATTGGTGCACTTGTATTCTATGTTGATGATACACCTAAAAAGGTACTCCATATATAACAATGAAAGCCATTTTGCATTGCCATCATTGTGCCTTTTATAAGACTCACTCCTACTCTCCCATTGCTTGAATTAGCTTGTTGATTGTTTGTTGTACTAGATGTTGGAAAACCAAGCGAGGGAAAGGTTTCCAGGTGGATTAGATGATGTGCACCCGTGGCCCAGTCATCTCTCTTTTGTGCTTTACGTGAGGCGAGGAGGGTTCCCTATCATGTTTTCCCAAATGGGGAGTTCCTGAGGCTCGGGTTCCACGTCTTCTACGTGAACTTCAACTCCTTCTCAAACTATCTTTCTCCACAATGCCATTTTCTCTGCAACCTCCATTGCTTCTCTACCTCCCTCTCGCGCACCTCATTATACTTAAGCCACCTTTCTCTCTCTTGCCTTTTCGCCTGCTAGGTCTGCCATCTTTCACCAAACCTACTCCCCCCCGTGCGTGGTGGGGTTTAGTTAGCCATCGGTTTACTCTCCAAATTCAAAGTTACCATCAGGATCTTGATCGCCAGTGGAATGCCTTGTAGGTAAGTTCCCCTTGGATATCGTAAAAACTAGAATTCAGCTACCTCTGGACATGAATAAGTGGAAATTGAGTACTCAAGATATAACTATTTCAAAACACCATGGAACCACATATCCATAGCTCGAGTCCAAATCAGATCAGCATCATAAAGGGCTTAAAATTCTTCTTGTGTCCAAACAAGTGTGTGATACCTCCAATTCTACTTAGATGCATAAGCAATCAGCCACTCGTATAATTCTATTGGAAAGATAGTGAAGAAGCTCTCATATAAATTGTCATAAAGAGTTTTTGTTCCACCCCATGCGTGTGTTAAACTCGAGATCCAGTGTTGAAACCACCATGTATTCTTCTTCCAGATCATGTATCCACTCCTCAACACTTGCTAAGGTCAACCGGTATGTCTTCATCATGAACCATCCTGAAAACAACTGAAAAAGAGGTCCTGACAATGGAACCAATGATGCAGCCTAGAATTCACAATACAAGCCAGGCGTGTTGGCACATCACTCGGCCCTAGGCGAGCGCTCACCAGAAGCAAAGCAAGCACAAAGGTACCAGGCCCCTCTTTAGGGTTGTTGTTGTAGGATGTTAGCATGATGAAGACTTTAATCATTCAGATCTATAGCTAATATATCTTTCATATAGTGCATATTCAGATCTAGATCTAGAACATAACAGACTTAACAGATAACCATAATGGAATCAAGCATGCAATACTGAATTATAACCATGATAACACCTTGTTTCAGTCCATAATCTCCATTATATTAATTGTAGTAAATACAGAAGCTTCATTACAATAATAGTAGTATACGCTCATGCGTATAACAGATCTAGCAGCATAATCTCACTATACCTAGTTCTCACACTATATATATATCTCTCTCTCTCTCTCTACATTTATTATACATATTTATTTATAAGGGTGGGGACTTTCCCTTCACCACTTATCTAATCCCAAAATAGGTCACATCTTATTATTAGCCACAGCGCCATTACAAAAATAGCCACTTACATGTGCAAAAGAGTGTTAACAATAGATCTCTCTTTAGTCAACTATCGGTTAGCCATTCTATCTTTAGCTTTTGCATCCATGCAAAGCACTTCATAGCTGATCATCCAAAAATAGCCAATGTGTGTGATGTGTAAGTCTCAATTGTCATTTTTGAGTGCTCTGCATTTTCCAAAAATAGATCCTCATCATGAAAATCTTGTCCTAATTAGGCTTGATAGGGTGTTAGTAGATATATATAAAAAGATTGGGCATATATGAGCACCATCTATCATTATTTTGTGATAAATAATCTTTATTTCATATATTTGAGAAAAACATATGCATGTTTAATCACCATTTATTAGAATTTTATGCTTGAATGTCATTTTTGGATTAAATTTGACTAAGCTATTCCTTGATTAGGTGTGATTAGACACCTAAAGGTAGTTTTGGAGAAAATTGGGCATACAAAAGTACTATTTATCACTTCTTTGTGACTAAATGTTGATCTTTAGTATATGTTGGCATAAGATTGAGTGACATTATTAGAGGAAATTTAGCCATATTAGGATTCAATTACATGCACTTAGATATTTTTAGGCATTTTCAGGAAAATATGGCATATATGAGTACCCTTTGTTGTTATTTGTTACCAAATGACATTATTTGTTAGATTTGGGGAAAATTAGGCATGTTTGAGCATCATTTATTGTAATTTCATGAACAAATATCATTATGGGATATAATTTTATTGGTTCAATCCTAATTAGTTGTAATTAGATATATACAAGTAGATTTGGGGAAAATAGGCATATATGAGCACAATCTATGTTATTTCAAGACTAAATGTTTCTACTTGTTATGATTAGGGAAAATTGGGCATGTTTGATCACCACTTATCATAGTTTCATGATAAAGTATCATTATTGGAGAAAATTTGAGTGGATTAGGCCTTGATGTGGTGTGATTATATGCATAAAGGTATTTTTGGGGAAATTGGGCATATATGAGCACCATGTATTGTTATTTCATGACCAAAAGTCTCTATTTGGTAGATTTGAGGAAAATTATGCATGTTTTAAAACCATTTATTGTAATTTCATGATCAAATTTATTATTATATACAATTTGGATAGATTATCACTATCAAGTGTATCTAATAACTCGTATGCTATTGTATGGTTTAAGATGCACTCTTATTATTTAATTGTATATATGGATAAGTACATGGGTATGCACACTTATCCAAATCCTATTAATAGAGAAGAGTATCAACTAATTAATTGACTAAATTGACTTCAATTATTAATAAAAACACTTCAAAGTATATATTTAAGAAGACTTTCTCTACAAGTTATCTACTCTCCAATAGTAGATAATAACAACCACTTGTTTTTATAAAAGCATTAAAAAGCTAGTGTTAGAGGTAATTAAGTGTGGAAGAGATATTTATTGTAATAATCCTATGAGGAGGGCCATTGGCCCTCCCTCACAACTGAGATTTATACAATGGTAGTGATTCTACCTTGAAATATATGTGTTTATATTAGTTTATTGTTTCATATGTATACATATGTATGAGGGTGTTTGTATCAATGATATCAATCAAACTTGGTGCATATTCCATAATTCATAGTTGCTATCAGAGCCTATTCTATCTTTGTATTAGATATTTCTAGAGCTTAACCTCATATAATGTGCATTTCAAAGTATTGGGTCATTTTAGAATCATAAAAAATCAATTTTTATGATTAAGCTCAAATTTTACTTGGAAGGTAGATATCAACTCAAAATGCAATGTCCAAGTCTATGTTAGGTATCGAATCAACATCTAAATAGTATTTTTTGGCTACGTTGGGATTCATGAAAATGTCTAAGTACTCCATTTAACTGAAATTTATCAAAAGGTAGATATTTATTTGTACATAAAATATTTCCAATCAAATGTCATATATTATTGTTAACATCATCAAAACTTGTGCCAAAAATAGAAAAATTATGGGTTGTGCTTATTTTTTGAAAGTAGGTGGCTTGTGAATTTTAAATGATTCTTCTCTTTTCGGAATATATAATTCACTATGGTTTTCAAGTTATTCAAATTTCTTTGGACATGCATTTATTTATCGATTCACTGGAAAAAATTTCTATATTTTCGACATGAGGCCATCTAATCAAGCTAGTAGCCCCAACATCTATCAATATTTTATGATCAAAAATTAGATCTACTCATATATATATATATATATTATAGAGGGTTATTTTATGTGATATGATTTTCATTTTCTAGGTGTTGAGTATTCATTGGATATACTAGATGGAGTTATCCACTAAACTCTTTTATATTTTTGACATGAGACAATATAATATATTGGTATCCCTAATGTATGTCATTTTTAATGATCAAAAAGTGGATCCATGAGCTTCACTCGTATAATTTTGAGTTCTACCTCTTTTGCAAAGTGCATCTTAAAGGCGGTGTTAGTGTATCTAATAACTTGTATATTATTGTATGGTTTAAGATGCACTTTTTGTCTATAAATATGGATAAGTACATGGGTTTGCACATTTTTCCATATCCTATTAATATTGAGTATCAACTATGTAATTGAATTTTTGACTACTACTTTTAATAGAAAAGAGCTTTAAACTCTATATTTAAGAAGACTTGTTCTACAAGTAATCTACTCTTCAACCCTAATAATAGTCTCTACTTATTTTTATAAAATCATGGAGAGCTAGTGTTAGAGGTAATTGAGTTTGAAAAAGAGAATCATTGTAATAATCATATGAGAAGGGCCATTGGTGTTCCCTTATATATGAGCTTAATATATTGTTATTAATTATGCCTTTAAATATCTATGTTTATATTGATTTAATGTTTCACATATATGTGGTTATTCATCTCAAGGTTATAAACTAATAATAGATTCTTTTAAATAATTCCTACTTGGTATCAAATCCTTTTAGATTTGTATCACCTAATTAGATTCAATTAAATATGTAAACACATATTTTGGCAAAATTGAGCATATATGAGCAACATTGTTCATTATTTCATTATAAAATGTTCATATTTGGTAGACTTATGGGAAATTAGGCATGTTTGATTACCATTTGTTATAATTTCATGATATAATGTCATTATTGGAAATTTTTGAGTAGATTAGGCCCTCATTAGGTTTGATTATATACATAAAGGTGGATTTTGGAAATTTTGGGCACACATGAGCACCATTTATCCTTATTTCATGACCAAATGTCACTAATTGGTATATTTGTGTAACATGTGCATGTTTAATCACCATTTATTGTAATTTCATGATTAAATGTCCTTATTGGAGACAATTTGACATAATTATCCATGATTAGACGAGAAAAGATACATAAAAGTAGTTTTGGATGAATTTGGGCATATATGAGCACCATTTTTCATTATTTCAAGACAAAATACCACTATTTTTTACACCCTTAATTAATTTTATAATGTTATGAAAATGCACAAAAATAAAAAGGATGTAAGGTTTGTTACATGGGTTATTCTTATTAATCAACTTCCAACATTAATAATGTTATATTCCAACAATGCATTAATTCTTGCAATTAGTGATAACATCATGCTATTAGCTCAAAAACATGAGATAATATATGCACTTAGCTATACAACATGAAATAAGAGATATTTGGGTACACAAAATGGAAAATATAAGAGTATTAAACATGAAGATGCTTTGTTATTGAGACATGACTAGAAAATACCTTATTCCATAACTATACAACTCTTAGGATCGGTGGTACGGATTTGGACCTACTTTAAGGTCTTATAACTAATTGGAGTGGGGATTTGTAACTTTATGTTCCATTTTTTCCTGAAAATAACTAGTCGAGTGATTTACAAATGTAGTAGTGAATACTAAAATTTATGTGCATCATCTTTGGGAAGACTTACATAGTGTTGAGTGTATTTTTATTAATATTTACAATGAGAGTTCATGTGCTAGGTGAGTAAACAAAGTGGTATGAACTTGCTTATATAGGGCATCAAGGTAATTTTTATGGTAAGTCCTACCCAAGAGGATAAAAATACCTTTAAAAGATAATAAAATTGAAATCAAAGTTTGAGAATGTGTCATTCCAAGACTGTACAATTCGGTTAGGACCGTAATTTACATCATGGGCCTATTATACGGTTTTGGAGTGACATTGATTGTAATCTAAAAGTTGTATCATGATAAGTAGAGGTTAATTACTAATTTTATGAATTTTCGAAATGTGATAACACATCATTGTGTAGGATTAAGAAAGTTGAGAGAGAGATATTAATATGCACTAAATGAGAATAGAATATGGATGTTTGTCTTACCAAAGCAACACTATCACAACTAACAATGTTAAAAGGATAAATTTCCAAATTTGAGTGTCTATATTTGCACCCTCTTTAAGAATGAAATGAAAATCACACACTTAAAGGAAAAGATACCTGAGTGTGTAGACACAATTTGTATTTTCTTGGAGTTGTTTTTGTCTAGATGTGTTAGTGTTGGCATGCTCCATGGTGAAAATTGTAACACAAAGTATAGTCAATATACCTAGTATAAATTGAACTATAACTCAAATGTAAATAAAAATTTGAACTTGTAAAAACTAAAACAAAGAGATGAAAAACATGGAAGGATATACCTATTTTTTCTATGGATGGAGAATATTATATTCTTTTCTTACACTTGGTGATTTAGATTGTATTTTTAACTTGTTAAAGGACTGAGCGTGATCACTCCTGAATTGTGTTTAATGAGAAACTAGAGAATTGGTGCATGAAATAAAACACCAAATAAATGATAGAGAGATAGGTACTAAATCACCCCATGAAGGAATAATACCATGTATCAAAGTTTTTAGTAACTCGATATCTTCCCTTTAAGAGGACAAGAAGGATTTCCTACAAAGAACACTATAGGAAAATATAAGCTTAATTATATATATATATAGATAAAAAGTATAATGATAAAGGGTTCGTATTCTCTCCTTATGTGCCACATAACTAAGGAATGTGTACTATGTTGAGCTAATGTTAATCTGAAGAAGGAATAAAATATTCATGCCCCTACAAATTTCTCTAAATTGTGTAAAATGAATCTAATCCGTGTCAAAAACTTATGACCTCATGGACCACACTACTATAGGAAAATATAAGCTTAATTATATATATATAGACACAAAGTATAATGACAAAGGGTTCCCTATTCTCTCCTTGTGTGCCACATAACTAAGGAGTGTTTACTATGTTGAGCTAATGTTAACTAAAGAAGGAATAAAATATTCGTGCCCCTACAAATTTTTTTGAATTGTGTAACATGAATCTAATACTGTGTCAAAACTTATCTATGTAAGTGTAAATGTAAAACTATGGAAAAATATAGTGTAACTAACCTAAAAGAAGCAATATATGGTAGGTTATGGAACGTTTATATGATCCCGACCATTTTGTATGGTTTTGAACCTATGCAAGTTTTTTCACCTATTACCTGTAAAAACATATTCTTGAACCTAAATGTTTTCTTGTATGTTTAGAATATACCCTCTTTTGAGGTACATGTAATAAAGCATTTGAGCATGTGGATAAAAAGAATAAATGTGTACCCATGTACCATATTTCTGATAATCTAGAGGAGAATGTGGAATGCTAAAGTTACGGCCACCTTTGAGAACTTATATTTTTAGAAGGGGTTGCACATGGTGGAGACCATGGCACACAAAGAAATAAGAAAGAATAACAACAATATAAAAATATCAAAAATAATAGTAATAGAAACAATAGAAGTGGTAATAATAAATCAATTCTAATATAACAAGTATAAAAGTAATAATATGTATAAAAGAGTCACATTAAGGCATAAATCCGTAAACATGGGATGCGCACAGTGTCATAACACAATCAAGGCACTTAGCCTGCATATAAGAGAAATAATGTCATGTAAGAAAGACATAGATCTAAAAAACATGGGACATCCATGGTGTCACAAGACAATCAAGGAACTTAGGCCACATACAAGAGAATTAGACAAGTAAGTAACACCAAAAGTAGAAAATATGTATAAAAATGATGTGAAAGAGTGATAAAGTGTCATAGAAACTAGGAAGAAACACATAAAGAAAGATATGTCAGAACTACATAAGACATATATGTTAATCATGTTAGCTCAAAATATAATATGTACAAAATATATGTAATCAAGTCTAATGTAGAAGTAGAAAGGAATTATAATGAAACAATAAATGTAATGCCAACTTCCCTTAGACCATTTTTACTACACTAGACTAGTTGTTGTGGGCATTCTATCTACCTCCTATGACATTCTAACATGGATTATGAAACTTGTATCTTAACATATTGACATTTGGACACTATTGTTTTGGCACTTTATGACAGACTCATTTTGGATGGTATTGATGCACATGTATATTGAATATGTGGATCGTGTTGACTTTTGTGATGTAGGGATTTGTAGCATTTTTGTTGTTTCTATTAGTCGTAGATGTGATAATATGATGATGATGATATTATAACATTCAAACCCTTTAGTGAAATTCTTAGATATTGATTTTTATATTAACAAAATTGTGCTCAATTGTGTATATGGATGTTAATTGTGATGATGATTTGTTATTGAATTGATATATATTGAGTTATGATGTTAATTATATGTGCGAATGTATGATTTTTGCAATATTTCTTGGATGGATTTGATGTGTGCATGAAGTGTGTAGCGATGAAAAAGTTCAATTAAATTAACACACATGGGGACCAAGGGACCAACACACGAAGGATGCATGGGCCAAAACCCCATGGCCACCTTGAGAAACATTGGTTGGAGGGTTAGGAAAAGTGGTTAATCCATTTTACTTTGTGGTTATTAGATTTTATTTACCTTTCCTATGTTGTGAGCCCCATTTTGAATTTACCCTTGAATTTTTGTAAATTTAAAATTATTTAATTTCTTCCTCTTCCCATGTGTTGATGTGACACTTGTTATGACATTTTTGGTAGGTGAATATCATATTTATGGGTCCCTAAACTCAAGGAAATTATGAGGGGTCGGATTTTGGCTTTGGGCAAGTTTTTGGGCAACCTAAAGACCACCTAACCTTTTCCTTACCACTTTAAATGAGCCCATACCCCAAACCCATCAAGGGTAGAGTGTTTTTTAAGCTTTATTTATGATTTTGACCCTTTTATGGCTCATTTTTCCTTGATCTTTATTGCACTTGAGTTTCTTTCTTGAATTAAATTGTTGAAGGATTTATTGCTTTTATTATTGATGTGAACTTTTGAGTGATGGATGTAAATTGAGTTTTTCTTGCTTGATTTATCCTTTTTGGTCATTTATTTTTCTTGGATTTTGTTGTGTACTCTTGATTTGTGGAGTAATAGATGTTGACTCAAATTTTGGAGGAAATCAATTTCCTTGGAGAATGGTGTGTACCCTTGGGTGAGGTGGAGTGAGTACACCTAGTTAGCATTCATGTGGATCAAAATCACCCTCTCTCTTTACAAATTCTATAAATAAGTTGTATGTTTTGAAAATGGGGTTAACTATACAAATTATATTGGTTATTTTGGAGTTCTTTGTGCTTGGAGAAGAGCTTGGGAGTAGTTTGGAGAAAGTGAATAATTTTGTTATGGCTCCAAGGTAGGGTCTTGAACCCTCTTGTTAATGCATTGTGGTTGTATGATTTTGTATCTTGCATTGTTCTACTTCTTGATATATGGTGTTCTTGTCTTGTATGTTTTCTTGAGTTTTCTTATTGTTTATCCCTATTATGGATTCTTTTATTGTTAAAATGAGTTGTGTTTTGAAAGGGTAAGAATCCCTAGGTCGGGTGTTGGAGGAGTATGAATGGTTTGTTTTGTGGAGGGAAAAGGAAACTAGGTTCTTGTTATGGATGTGGATGTTTATTATGATTTTTTTGGAGGGAGTTGGGGTAGATGGGAATTAGGCCTTTGGTGGAGAGAAAAGGGGTGGTTATAGGTGGTATAAGGTGTAGTGGAGGAATAAGGAGGGTTAGTTTTTATGGAGGTTTCAAGGCCTAATTCACTACCCATTTGGAGTGATAAGGAGACCAACCTTCATCTCTCCCTCTCCCACTTGGCTTGATTTCAAGCCATTGTGTTCTTTCTTGTATTTGTTGCATTCTTATTGGTTGTGCTTAGTTTTTCTCCTATTATAGCAAGGTCAATTTGTTGTGTTACTAAATGATATTTATCTTTGTCATGGTTCGTGTGTGTTGGGGCTCGGGGGCCAATTGGGAAGTGCTCCCCTTCCCGTTGGATACAGGTTGGGCGGTGAGCGTTGCTTGGCTCCCCCTTGTGTGTTTTTGGACAACTTGTGAAGACCTTTGACTCCATTGTTGTAGCTATCTCTATCCTTGTCATTGGTGGTTGTTTTAAGCTTGTTTAACCTTGAAAATGGAGACGTAATGTGAGACAAAAACTATGTAATCAATCGATTTCAGTTTTGAAAGAGTTTGTATCATTTGTAAAAAGGATGTTGTAATGGAAACATTGTTGTAAATTTTGTGTGAAGGGGAATTGTTTTGGAAACTTGTGTTAAAACTAGAAATGAATATCCATTTTTATCCAACCTTTTAATGAGTTTTGTTCTAAATGAATTTTGGGAAAATTTGTGTGTGTTTGATCATGGTTAATATAAGGTGTGTGTATTGTAATTGTGTTGATAAATTAGTTTAAGTGTCAATTATTGCAGCTGGTGCATCTTAACTAGTAAGAGAGCACTTTCATTGTGAGTGTACTCTTACTAGATGGGATACACATGGGTATGGCCATACTTTCATGCAAAAATGTATGAAAGGGTGACTATATCCATGGTGTGCCACTATTACAACTCCTTACTTTGTTGTTTTACATCATACTAAATTGAAACCATTATTTCTATATATATTAGTAACATTTTTCCATTGTTGTTTTGTATTCCTTGGCATGTTGGAATGGAAGGAAAATTTTCTTGGGTGGGTTAATAATTTCACAATCTAAAAGTGTGGCATGTTGAATGAATGTCATTTTTAGGTGTTTATTAGTTCATGGTTTTAAAAGGAAAATGTTGAATACTTTATGTATCAATTTTGTTAGTGCTCAAAATTCATTACTTGCATTGTTTAAACTGTATTTTTTACAAATGTTGTCTATTTTTACACCCCTTGAAAAAATTGGAAAAATTGATAACATTGAGCTTGGGAAGTTTTAGAGGCTTCAGGGAGAAATAGAAGGATACATGGCTAGAAGAACACAGTCACCGAAGTCGAGAAATTCGTGGAGGTTTTGGATAGGTCGGGATGCAAAGGGAATGCCGCAGAGTGAAATGAAGGAACTATAGATGCTATATTAAATCCATGCTATGATGGATGAGGTCGTATGTCAAAGAAGAGGAGCTACAAATATGTTGCATGAAAATTTCAAGCTAAATCATAAAGACATGTCGCGATGTGAAGAAGACATGTCACGAGAGCTCGAGAAAACCACGGATATAAATGAAATGTTATGGCACATAAAGCAAAATATCCGGAGACCGTGGAGTGAAACAAAGAAGTTAGTAAGGCCATGGAACATAAGGAAGAACTGCTAGAAGTCAAAATTTGCACAAGACTAAAGGGAGAAAGCCGAGTATCAAAGCAAAATGACATTTTTTATGAGAGACTAAATCACCATATCTTTCGATATGATGATCTAATTTTGCAAACCTTATATCGATGGAAAGCTCTCAACATCCTCTATGCAATGGAAACTAGATTTCTTAATTTAAGTGAGGATAGATATGTGAAAATGTGTAAGAATTCTCCAACATGCAAAAGCTATTGTTCTAGGCGGTGTAACTACCAACATTTAATGCAGTATGGGTGCCCATATTTTCTCCAACAAGGAGAATTGCTTGTTGCAATCGATAATCGATGTGCCTAGTTTTTATAGAGAATTCAATGAATTTTTTTGTGGTTAGAAATTTACGTTCAAGTTTCCTCTCTTTCTCCTCCTCTTCTCTCCTCCTATAAATTGTAGAGCTTTGCTCATTAAAAAGGATTCCTCTTTATTGTAACGACACCATGTCAAAATGGTGGCTGACTTCCCATGAGTTTCAGACCTTGGACTTGGTCTCTGCAATGTATTCCTACCTCTTGCTATGAATGTAATCAATTGTGCACCCTTCAAGTAATAAAATCAGGTTTTGCGGCACTTTTGTTTGCTCTTGTCTTATTTATGTTGTGTCTTGCCTTTCATTCATTTTTTTGGCATGTTGTGCATTCCCCTTGTTTGTAGATTTCATTTTCATGTGTTTTCAATATGAAGAAAGTTAAATCTATGTGGTTCTTTCCTGTGGCATGTCTATTCTTCCATCTCACCAGTGTTTTTCCTCTTTTCTTCCACTTGTAGAGAGTGATCGACCCTTTTCCTAGTGTTATCACCGCCCCCTTTTAGTTTAGGATTTCCCTTTTCTACATCTCCTTTTATCCCTGGTCCCTTGGCATGTTTAGGTTAGGATTTGCTTTCAATATTAGGAGTAGTGTTAGCATTAGGATAGGTAGAGGAATCGACCTTCTCTCGGAGGTCTGTCTCAGTTCGCAAGTCCCACAACTAAGAGACAGTCCCATGTTGTCTCAAATCCTGAATTGTCTATGATTCGGGCATGGGTGCATATTTGAGCTCCAACATGAACTATTATAATGTAGAGCATATTTTATTATGTTGCTTATTTACAACAAAACTATGAAAATGACACAATTGTTAAGCTTCATTTATCGGTATTTCATTTATGTGTGTGTGTGTGTGTACACACACATATTTCTTTATAAGGGTTGAAGATATTTATATATATTAATTAAAAATATTCCATGATAATACGAGTCGAAAGAGTTGAAGATATGTAACTCCATGTGTTTGTATAATTAAAAATAAGCAAATTGTGTGGATCACCCCATGTACCATCCACATTTCCCATGGCTTGCAAATTTACCTATCGTTCAAACCTCCACACCTAGCCACCATGGCTGCATCCCATCGGCTAGCCACTCCCACGCCTTCTTCTCCCCTCAACATAGCCCTCTCCATTCCACCATCATGGCCACCACTCTTCCTCACACAATGATGTCTCCCTCCCTCTCTTCCCTCACACCTCTCATCACTCTTTCCTCCATTCCTCCCGACCACTTCACCTCCCTATCATTCCCATTCTCCTTCCTCCTTTCTCCCCCTCCATTTCCTACAAAGACACCTCTTTCTTGAAACTTTAAGAAAAAAACAAGCCAAGCCAAGCCAAACACAATAAAAAAAAAAAAAAGCAACCAACCTAAAATAAAATATTAAGCCACATATTGTCTTTAGGGTAGAAAAAGGTAGGTTAGGTTAAAAGATTAATTCATTAGGTTAGTTATTATGTATCATATAGTTTTATTTCTAGTTTATATTTTATAATAAAGTATCTAATATATCATATAATATATAAAATCAATGTATTATCTACAAAGTATGATGTAATAGGGTGTAGTATATTATAATATATTAAACATGGTCTATAATAACATTGAAATAAAGATTCCTTCAACTAATGATCAAGGATTTACAAATAGAGGTTAAAGAATGGGCTCTTTGCATTTTTCTCCCCGCAAGCTTTGCAACTAAACCTAATCTTGGTGAGGCGGTGGCTTCTACATGCGGCAAGCAAGGAATGTGCCGAGGGCGCATTGGTTCAGTGTGGGTGGCAGAGTGGTGGCAGCCTTTCGATGTTTTCGCCCTCGTTCCTTTTCCAGGCCCCCTCTCTACTACTAAAACTATGCCCTCGGTTTCCCTTGGAGATTCTGTGCTAAAGGCTGAGGAATTTTTCTCCTCCAATGGTCTTATTTGTGGTTTTAATGGTCTCTGGCCTGGTCTTCCGCTCCTTCATTCATGGATCTCTTCATGCTAGCACCCCCTCATCTCTGGTAGGATTGATATTTATCCCTGTGCAAGGGGTTTTTTCATTTTGGCTTTGAGCTTTGACGACGCTCGAAATGTTATTTTTTCTAAACTCTGGGAACTGCAGAATCATTATTTACTGATGAAACCCTGGTTCCCGACTTTTAATCCTCTCTCTGCCTCTTTCAATGTTAAGTTGGTTTGGATCCATTTGCCCCATCTTCCTCTACAATTTTGGGGAAATGACAGTTTAGCTGCTATTGGTGATGCTTTGGGCACTTTTTTATCCATTGATTCAAATACATATACCTTCACTCATACCACCTACGTGAGGATTTTGGTGGATCTGGATACTTCAATTGATCTTCCCACTTCTATCGATCTCAAAGTACATGATAGGGTTTGGTCTCAACCGATCGATTACGAAGGACTGCCCTTTAGATGCAGAAAATGTTTCAACATAGGGCATCTGGCTGTAGCTTGTCACATGGTCAAGTAAAAATCCAAAATTAATAAGGTCTCTTGGTGGAAGGATGCCCACCAAAATCTTCTTGTTGTTGAGAAGGAAATTGTGTCGGTTGCTTATACTCTGGTCAGTGAAGACAAGTTTTCCAGTCCAATCCCTTCGGCTAAACCTTCAGTTGTTGAAGTTGTTAAGGAGGATCATGAGCTGACATTGATTCCAGCTGCAGATTTGGAATGCGCTCAATCCAGTTTCACTACTATTATTTCCACTGATTGTGTCTTAGATTCCTTAAAGTCTCCAACTCTCTCAATTGGAAACACAGATCCTAATAGGAGCGATGAATAGACCGTCATTAAACATAAAAAAATTCCTTTTCTATGCATCTAAGATCCCATGTAAGGGACTCTTCTTTGTAATCCTGTAGTATCTTGGGCTTTGGACTCTTCGTTGGTTGTGTTCTTCTCTTGATCTTCTTCTTCTCTCCTTCTCTTCCCCTTTATTGTTGGGGTTTTCTTCTGTTATGCTTAAATGTTTTATTCAGCCTTAAGGGCTTATTGTACCAGGATGTGGGTCCTACCAAAACCCTCAAACTTTTACCATTTTCCAAAAAAAAAAAAACATTGAAATATATATGGTATATATATAGCATTATATGGAATATAACATATACAACTTATAAATTACATATAATAAATACTATTTTATATAAGATATAATATCTATAAAATATAAGGTGATATAATTGTATAAGATATGTAAGGGATGTTATAAGGGTTATAACATTTATTAATCCATTTACAAATGTTGTTATAATCTAGAGATATAATGTTACTTTACTAGAACAATTATATCGTTAATGATATTATAATTTTATATAATTTTGTTAGTACATAAGATCTAATATGGTCATAAGGTATATAATGTCACGAAGCAATTATTGTAGTACTCATAATATTTATAGTATTATATCATATGTAATATTATTATTTATTGAATATATTATTGTTATACATGTTATCACACTTATAATATAATATAGTATTATTACTAATGATATATGTAATATTGTTATTTATTTAATATATTGTAGTTATAAATGTTATCACACTTATAATATAGTATTGTTATAGTGATATAATGGAACCTAACATGTATAAATTAGATACCTAACACGATGTATCTTCGAGAGACATATGATAAAATTAGAGCAATACAGAGAAGATTAGCATGGCCAATGTGCAAGGATGACACACATAAATCGATAAATGATCCATTTCAAGCATGTAAATGACGAAAAAAAAAAATTCTCATTTTGGGTGGAAATTTTGGGGCGTTACACTTGGTATGAGAGTGTAATTTTTCTACGCTTGGAATTTGGTGAAACAAAATCAAACCATAGTTAAATGTATAACTATGAAAACTAGTAAACTTAAATTGTTGATAAAATATTGTATGGGCTCATAACTCCCATCCTTATGCATGTAGGGCACATGGATGGGCGGGGGTTACTAGAGCTATGAATGAGAGAGGATCCAATGGTGTTGAGATTAGGATCTCTTATGGAGGACATAATTTAGTGGGATCTAGGGGTAGAAAAGGTGGTGGTAGGACTAGAACAGGAGTTCGAGGAAGCGAGCTAGGCATCTAGAGGTAGTTTTCAAGACATAATAGAGTAGCATGGATGGACACACCACCTATAGAGGAAACTACACCCATAACCCCAAAATTTTACGGGCGTATACGAGAGGTTTTGTTGCAATTAGAGAGAGAATATGAAACCATCTAGTAGAGAAGGGTGAGGCTTTATATCATGCCTCACAGGATCATGTACCAATGCATGAGGAGAGAGGGATCCTCACGTCATAGGGAGAGATCTAGGATTCCTCCTGCATATATGCTTACACTAGTTGTGAGACCCATAGAGAACCATAGACAAAAACATAGCATATCGAGAGATCCTAAAGTTACACCCACAATCTTACTCTGGAGACACCACATGTTTCCATGAAGAGGCATGGCTTGTGAGATTGACAGGATACTTCAAGCTATGTCTATTCTCAAGAAACACTAAGGCATGTGTTTCTATTCACTTACTCAAATATGGAGCTAGGGTGTGGTGGAGATCTAAGGAGCAAAAACTCTTGGTGGATTTCAAGTCTATCTCTTGGGACATGTTTGAGGATAGATTCGGGGCCAAGTATATATCCAAACACTTTGGGCAACAATTATTGATGAGTTTCATGATCTAGGGTAGCGAGTAATATGATAATTGTGGAGTATGAGGGTCATTTCTTAGACCTAGTACAAGTATGTAGATTACATGCACGATGAGTAAGTTAGGGTTCACCATTTCATTAGAGGCCTGAATTTGGATATTGGAGGATTTGTGAGAATGTATACTCCATGACCATTAGCCGAGGACATTGAGAAGGCCACCATTACATATTATATTAGGAGGATGAAACAATAGGCTATGGAGAAGGTGAGATCTTACCTTCGGCGGTTACAGGATAACAGGTCAAGAGGTGCACCACCTCCCCCTCGTGGTGGATTTATACCCACATTTTCTACCTCTTGACCACCACAATATCAACAATAGTAGAATCATCAGAAATGAAAACAACATACACAATAGAGGCCCTTACCTCTTCGGGAGACACGGAGAAGTCACGGTGTGTTATCACCACCTAGAGCACCACAGAGGGCACAAATACCACCTAGAGTACATCATATTCAGTAGGAAGAAACCCACAAAAACCATTTAGGGTATGACCCATAACTTATTCTACTATGAGTATTATGGTTCCCTGGAGGTATATTAGTTAAGTGGAGGACTACTCCATCTTGTTATGGTTGTGGTGACCTAGGTCACTATTAGAACAAGTGTTTGTAGAACCTAGATATAATTAAAGTGAAGAAATCCCCTGTATCGGAGGCACTACAATGGGTTATGTAGGAGGATTACACATTATATATGTAATGGTTGATAACCACAGCAGAGCATCATGATACCATGATTGAGATAACACGTAATATTCATGGGACCCCATTTCAAAGTATTGTTTAATGTTGGGTCTTTAGACTCATTTATATCTCCTTTAGTAGTGGATCATTGTAGGTTGGTGAAAGGAGACATGGTCATAGATAGGATGTATTGGTATCATCAAGTGCTAGAATTTCCACTAACTCCTTAGTTAAAGAGTGTGTACTTGACATAGGTTCCTTTTGCACTACAATTGACCTTCACATTTTTCCATTAGGGTCTTATGATGTGATTTTGGGCATGGAATGGTTGTTATCTCATAAAGCTAAGGTTATTGAATGCGAGAGATGACATTGGTTTGGAGAGGGTAGTGACAGGTATTCAGAGACCCATATCCATCTACACTATATTTGCTATGCAGCTTAAGTGGAGTATATGAAAGGGATTCCAGTTGTTTTCCATCATGGTGAGTGATAGGATGGAGTATTCTTCTTGAACCATATTTAGATGATCACCCTATCTTATAGGATTTTATAGATGTCTTTCGTAAGGAGTTTCTAGGTTTACCACCTTCACGTGAGATAGTTTTCCACATTGATCTTATACTTTGAGCTAATCCTATATCTCGTGTACCCTATAGGATGACCACTCCGAAGCTTTATGAGCTCAATTTGTAACTAGAGTGATTATTGGAGAAGAGCCTTATTTAACCTATTGTGTCATTTTGGGAGTACCGAGTTATATTTGTGAAGATGAAAGATGGGTCCCCGAGATAATGTATAAACTACAGATGGTTGAACAAGGTAAAGATGAAGAATTTTTATCCTCTTCCATGTATTTATGATCTATTTGATCATATGAGAGGAGTGATTGTCTTATCTAAGATTGACCTAAAATTTGGATACCATCAGTTGAGGATTACGAGAGGTGGATATACACAAGAAAAAACTTTCATACTAGATATGGACATTATGAGTTCACGGTGGTTCCTTTTGGACTCACCAATGCCCTGTAGTGTTTATGAGTCCAATGAACGGAGTATTCAATACTTTCTTAGATCGATTTGTATTTGTATTTATTGATGACATCCTTATCTAATCAAGAACTCCAAAGAACTAAAAAGGATAAACTTTGTCAAGTTTTGTAGTTTCTTAGAGAGAAACAATTGTATGGTAACCTTTTGAAACGTGCCTTTTTCCATACCAAGGTGTAGTATTTAGGGCACATTATTTCAGGGGATGGGATTTAGTTGACCCTTCTAAGATCATATCCATTCTCACGTTATTTGGAACCCACTAATGTTACAAAGGTTCATAGCTTCATGGGTCTATCAAGATATTATAGGAGGTTTGTACAAGACTTATCTCACATTGCACACCCCATTACCTCTTTGAAGTGCAATGGGAAGAAGTTTGAGTGGACCAACAGGTGTGAGCATGCCTTTAGGATGTTAAAAGAGCATCTTACTACAACTCCCATTCTTGTAGTTCCTGGCCCACACAAGGATTTCTTTGTGTGTATAAATGCATCCTTAGCTGGTTTAGGAGGAGTATTGATGCAAGATAGATGGGTGATTATATTCAAGTTTAGGAATCTCAAGGACTATGAGCTTAATTACCATATGCACGATCTCAAGTTAGAAAAAATTGTGCATGCTCTTGTTAGATGGTGATACTTCCTACTGGGTCAAAGATTCATTTTGAGGACATATCATATGAGCCTATGACATATCTTTACTCATCCTAATTTGAACGCTCATAAACGGTGTTGGATGGAGCTTCATGTGCAGTGTATGAAATAGAGGTAGATCACGTAAAAGGGGAAGGAAAATGTTGTGGCTGATACTTTGAGTTGCATGAGACACATGGTGATGGCTACTCGAGTGGGCACATATTTGTGTTACAAAATTCTCAGTGACTTCCTCATGACAGATGGTATGCATCGATTAGGAAGAGATTGATTCGTGGGAGAGCCCCTAAGGGGAATTATCTGAGGGTTAATCTTGATGCAAATGGAATTCTTAGGCATAGAGATAGGATTTATGTACCTAA
Organism: Taxus wallichiana var. yunnanensis; assembly: GCA_018340775.1. Classification (NCBI taxonomy): domain Eukaryota; kingdom Viridiplantae; phylum Streptophyta; class Pinopsida; order Cupressales; family Taxaceae; genus Taxus; species Taxus wallichiana. Next base: position 410,208,776 of record CM031239.1, read on the forward strand.
GGAGAGTGGTATACAAAATATCATTCTCAGTAGAGGCCCATCATACACCTTAATCATCCCATCCGGGGGTCGAGAAGATGCACACTACCTTGATACAAATTTATTATTGGGAAGGATTTTGATGAGATATCACGGGATATGTAGCTTGATGTTTAGAGTGCTAGAGAGTGAAGGTAAAGCACAAAAATATCGTGGGCCTTCTCTACCCACACGACATTTCAGTGTGGAAGTAGGATGTGATATATATGGATTTCATTAGGGGACTACCTACATCCCCTTATTAACACAACATGATCATGGTCACAATTGGAAAACTAATTAAGGTCACCCTTTTCTCTCTAGTGAATACTACCTACACTATCATGGATATTGCACAAGTATATTTGGATGAGATGGTGAGATTATATAGAGTCCCTAAGAAGATCATATCGAACATGACCCATAATTGATCCATAGATCAAAACAACGAGACAAATTTTCCATAAATATCCCTAAACCATTACAATATGGTAGAGAATTCTGATGACACCTATGGTAATACCCAAAATTTATATCATATGCTCAAGTTACCACTGGTCAAAGTTTGGTCAAAGTTGGGATGAAGAAAGGACAATCTGCCAATAAGGCCGTGACACGTGGAAAAAATGAAATTGGGAAAAAGTGTAAAAATTTGGTTTTGTGACTCCGGTCTTCAATGCTTATTTTTCAAATGGGTGGGCCCTCGAGGGCAAGGTCAACACACTCTTTTTAAGGAGGGGTGCCTTTGTCACCTTTTTTTGTAGTTACATTGTCACATTTTTGCATATATATGCCTCATATTGTAATTGTTTGGTGCATGTGGGATTTTATTTGTAGTTGGTCTGCATATATCCTATTTCATGATTTTTAGTTTCAAAACCAACAATAATCCCACCGAAATATTCATGCCATAGTGGATCTCAACAAACATTCCAACCAAGCACTTCTAAGTATAACCTTAGCTTCTACATATTTTCCAAGCGGTTAACAACCTTACACTATGTGCATATTGTTTGGGAAAATAAGTGGCACTTTAGCCATTATTTAAATTCCACATAATCTAATTTAAACAAATTTTCCACACCTTGACCGAGGCATGTGGGATAAAGGTGAAAATTTTGGTAAGTCAATGACTAAACATGGATGGTCAAGCACTTCCCAAGGTTGAACCACGAACCTCCTACCAAAGAGTTAGGCAAGACCTCACCAACCTACCAAATAGGGTAGGTAATTTTTATTTAAAGTGGTTTTTTAGCAGGACTATGTTATTGGAAAAATAGGGTAGTTTAGAAATACTTGAATTTTTTAGGCACTTAACAACAAAACTAGGTCTCGGGAAGAACTAGGAACTTGCTCGTAAAATTCAAAGACCCTCTTGATGGTGTATTCATTGTTCTGATTTGGAGTTCATATTTTGATTTTGTAAAGCATATTGTGCATCCATTTTTGGTGAACTAGAAGAAGATTAATTCAAGCCTAGAACAAACAAGAGAGTGAATTCTAATTGTCTTTTGAGCTAATGAGTTCTTAGGGAATTCTAGTGGTGTCATATGATTCATTTTTTTATTTTGTAAAATTTTAAATGTACTTATAAATTTGAACATTAGTGGATAGGTTCTAAACAAACCCGTGGAAATAGGAATTCCGAACCCATAAACAATATTTGTGTTGTCTGATTTGTCCTTTCAATTTCTTATTATTTGCAGATACTTAATTCAGATTTTAATGTGGATGCAAAATTTTAATCAATTTTGACTATTCTAGGAAAATCAGTTAAATTGGGTAAACTTGAATTTGAATGACTTTAATCAAACAACGAATTAAGGGAACTAAAAATCAGTTTTGGATCAGTCATAATTCAAATTTTAAAATTAGATTCTGATCAATTTTGGATTAATTAAAGTCCTAAAAGTTGATGAATTTTTAAGGTCCTGTAACTAGTTAAAAAGTAAAGGATAATGACTAGTGTTTACGATCATGTTTTGGTATCAGAGTAGGTTGATTTGATAGTTTGATTGCTTCAGATTGTGCAGTTGGTTCAATTTTGATTGGACAGGTACAAGTGCACTATGGGAAAGTTGTCTAAATAGGAAAATCTCAAAGAACTTGAGGCATTTAATCACCAGATCCAGGAAGATAAATCTCTCATGAGATCCATGTATTATTCCTTGGAAGAGGAATGTGAAAAATTGAAAGCAAAATTGAAAGCCAAGGATGAGATCTTGGCAAAGTTGCAAACATGTGATGAGAAGGGGAAAAATAAGTCTATTGTATATTCAGAACTTCCTCTCCCACAAGTGTAAAGTATAATTCAAGCACTTTGTAAGTATATCGCCAATTGATGAATTTTCCCATTGTAAATCAGTTGATGATTTTGGTTACTTTGAAAAATACAATAATGGAATAGGTTCAAATTACTTTTTTAATGGGATTTAATGGAAAATTCCTTAGAAAATGATGTCAAGGAATTGCTAACCCCATCTAGGTAGAGGATGAACCTCATCGTGCATAGTTGGGATATATGATCCAGTGGTGAAAATGAGAAATGTGAATTATCTATGACATTTGAGATTATAAAGAAAAACCTCCACCATGGCCCACGAAAGGTAAAAATGTTAATGGGAAAACATTTAAAACCATTGATTTTGAACAACATAAATATTCCCATGTTACTTTTTATTATGGTACACTAAATTTATGGTATGTTTATACATCTACTTTTTGTGGATTATATAACCACCATGTAGCCAAATGATGGAAAAGGAAAGCATTACTTGGAAGAATTTTTAAAACCATTCTCATGTACATGGTTGTAAAATTGGTAATCTAGATAAGATTTCTAAAAATGGACAATAAATTTTATACCCATTGTACAAGCGAGGACATGAGGTTAATAGGTTTTGGAATCTTCATACAAACAACAAAATAGAAAGTTATGAAAAGGGAAGCAAGTTAAAACCAACATTTACAAAAATAAACTATGCATATACCTAGGTTTATAATGAAGAAATTAAACCACCTAAAAAGGAAAATTTGATTGAATTGGTGGGAAAACAATTTCTTAATTTCATGTTTGCATATATGTAATTGATGAATAACATGCATTATTTTCAGATCATTTTGTGGGATTCCGATTAATGTTGAAAGGAAAAATTCCCATATTTTCATTTTTCTTTGAAATTGAATGATGGTGTCACCTGTAGGGAAGATATGAGGGACAGGTTTATCATACTCAGATTATACTTCTCACTTGTTAAGGTTGAAAAATCCATTTTTATTATTGGCAGCAGAGTATGCAAATTTAGTGGGCATGTGTATAATGTCTATTTTTGGAAATTTTCATTTCAGTATCATGTTGTTGATTTTCATTGTGCAAATTTGGGAACCATTTTGGTATTGTAATTAATATACAATATTATTGTGTCTACACAGGGTATTTGCACATACATGAAGACCCTTATTTTTGGGCATTTATTTGTAACTACCCTATGTTGTTACTTATTAGTGTGTACATTGATTGTACTAAAAAACTAGTTACATATTTTATCCTGGTGGATTACAATGGATAAAAATTTCACCATTGTGGGTATGCAAACATTTTAATTCCATCCTTTTTACATTTTTGAATATTGGGATAGATAATTCTTTGGCAGATTCACATGATTCAGTTTTGACTATAGCTATTTTTGGCATGTGTGGTCTAAACATTCTGGATCGTGACATTTTTGCACTAATTGACAATTTCATAGGGACAATGGACACTAGCTATTTTTGGCATGTAGTTGTCTTTTTACATTGATCTATTTTGGTGGAATTGTTTTTTTACAATGATTAGTCATGTCAGTAGTATCAGTTATACACTTGCCTCTTTTGGTGACACAGAATGATGGACATTTTTAGATATTTTTGGCATGTAGTTGTATTTTTACACTTTGATCTATTTGGGTGGAATTGTATTTTTATAGTGATTGTCCATGTCATAGAGTATCGAGGGACGAGTTATCTATTCTAGTGAACAATTGTCTAATTTTAATTGATCATTTTTTTGTGATTAGCTAATCAACAATTTGTAGTGATTTAACCCATAATGTTATTTCTGGATCATGTATGTGTTTTTGAAATGTAGTAAGATTAACAACATTTGTGGGTGAAAAATAGCTTTTTTCTATAAAAATCCTTCCCACTAGGGAGGAGTGATCGAAGATCAAAACAATGGAAAAAAGTTTCCCTAAATATCCCTAAACCATTACAAGTATGGTATGAACATTTGAGAGCTTTCCAAAGCCTATGGGAACACACAAACAAGATATTGTATGCTCAAGTTACCGCTGGTCAAAGTTTGGTCAAAGTTGGGACGAAGAAAGGATAATTGTCCAATCAGGCCATGACACTTGGCAAAAATGAAATTGGGCAAAAGTGTACAAATTTGGTTTTATGACTCGGTCTTCAACGTTCATTTTCAGATGGGTGGGCCCCACCATTTGCTAGGTAGGGGCCCTCATCCAAGGTGGACACACTCTTTTTAAGGAAGAGATCCTTTGCCACCTTTTCTTTGTATTTACATTGTCTCATTTTTGCATATATATTCATGCCATGATGGATCTTAACAAACATTCCAACTAAGCACTTCTAAGTATAACCTTAGCTTATACATTTTTTCCAAGCGGTTAACAACCTTACCCTATGTGTATATTGTTTGGGCAAAATAAGTGGCTCTTTAGCCATTATTTAAATGCCATGTAATATAATTTAAACAATTTTTCCCACCTTGAACAGGCGTGTGGGATAAAGGTGAAAAATTTGGTAAGTCAAAGGCTAAATATGGATGGTTAAGCACTTCCCAAGGATTAAACCGTGGACCTCCTACCAAAAAGTTAGATGGCCTCGCCAACCAACCAAACATTGTGAGGTTGTATAAGAGGAGATAATTTTTATTTAAAGTGGTTTTTTTAGCAGACTATGTTATTGGAAAAATAGGGAAATTTATAAACAATTAAAAATTTTAAGCGCTTAGGAGAAAAACTAGGTCTAAAAAGAACTAGGAAGGTGCTCAAAATTCAGAGACCATCTTGATGGTACATTCATTCTTCCGATTTAGATTTCATATGCTTATTTTGTAAAGCCTTTTGTGCATCTTTTGTCGGTGAAGTGGAAGAAGATTAACTGAAATCCTAGAACAAACAGAGAGAAAATTCTATTTATATTCGGATCTCATAGAATCTCGGGAATTATGGAAGGTTTCATATGATTCATTATTTTATTTTCAAGCTTTTAAATGTACTTGCAAATATGAAAATTAATGGATTGGTTCTAAACGAAACTTTGGATGTAGGAATTCCTAACCCTGTAAAGAATCTTTGTGTTGTTTGATTTTTTTCCTTTCGAGTTTGATTATTTTGCGAGAGATTTAATTCAGATTTTAATGTGGATGCAAAATTTTAATCAGTTTTGACAATTCTGGGAAAATCAGTTAAATCGAGGTAAACTGAATTTGAATGGCTTTGATCAAACAATGAATTAAGGGAACTTAAAATCAGTTTTGGATTAGTCATAAGTCTTTTTGTAATCCATTTTTACCCCCTTTGATAAAATGGACAAGCTGGAGAAAGTTGGACTAAGGAAGTTGATAGGAGGCTTCAAGTTTGAATCTAGGATTTGGAAATTTCTATGCTTGAAGTTTGGGATCATTCGAGTGCATTTTTCCTCTTCGGGTTTCAAGAGATCCATGACTTGGCCAAGTTGAGAGAGGCATCCCACAGGGCCACATTCACTAAAAATTGGTAAATGGGAAAAAGCTGGAAAAATCAATTTTGCGGTCCAGTGCATTTTCCTTAGCCCCCTAGCTTGAGAAATTTCCAAGAAAATTGTAAAAATCCAAGAAATTTGAGAAAATCATCAGATTTGGCCAAGGTCCTGGGAGTAGCTCGATGAGCTACTCAAGCGAAACTAGAACTAACTCAAGTGAGGTGAGCTACTTGGTCAAGTTGTGTAAGGTTTGGTGAGTCGGTTTTCACATGGCGAGCTAGTCGTTGGTGAGCTCGAGTAAAGTTGACACGACACAAAGCGAAGAAGTGGGCTTGGGTGGTCTAAGCGCGATTGCATCGGACAAAGCACACCCAAGAGGCACTGGTGAACTTAGGTCATCGGGATGTGAGTTCCCCATGCACCCGAGTTCACCGCAACACACGAAGGGATTGGTGATGTGGAGGAATTGGTTAGTGCGGGCTTGGTGAGCCCGGGAGGATCTCGAGATAGGGAGTGCATGATGGGCCCTATGTGAGCACATCGGCCGACACAGGAAAAAATATTCTAGAGAGGAATCGAGAGAGGTGGGTGATGCGGGCTGATGAGGTCATGGATGGAGTGTGATAATGTTCCCTATGGAACATTGTTCCCCATGGAAGGTTAAAACCCACAGCACAAACAAAGAACCCACTGAGTTGTGTGGAGTCGCCAACAAGCCAAGAAGCGAGGCGGGGCCGTCGTTGAGCAAGAGAACACGGAAGTGGTTGAGTCAGCATAGGAATCAACAATGAAAATGGCATGCTAGTCACCAAGGTGATAGGGTGCCAACTCGTCGAACCAAATGGCAAGTTGGTAGAGAGCTAACTCAACCCCTTTGTGGGCCCCCAAAAAATCTAAATACTATCTCCTAGGACCTTAGAGACATGAAAATAAATGTAATTTGGAAAAAATTCAAATAATCACCTACAAGAACAAATAATTAATTGCACGACAGCCCGAGAATGCTGAAATGGGACCAAAATTGACCTACACAAAAATGGCCATAGCTTTCTCTCTACTCAACCAAATTGGACAATCTTGTACTCGTTAGAATCAAGAATTCATCCTTTACACTTAGAAATTAATATATTTTGTGGGGTTAGGTGGTTTAAAAATGAATAAATTCTCCCATTTTTCAAATGGGCATTCCCATGTGGTTGAAAATGCATTTAATGCATGCATGAGCAGATTTCCTTCTACATCAAACAAGAGATCATGGAGGGATGGCTTCAAAGGTTGCCCATCATCATTTTCAGAGATTTAATGCACCTTATTGTGGGTGATAAGGGAATCGAGAGAGAGAGAGAGAGGAGATATTCTAGGACATAGGGAAACTCTTGCAAACTTGTTTTGTAGAATGTACCTATGCCTCTATTTTTCAGAGATGTAATGGGCTATGCTGACTTTTATGGAGTAATAAAATTGTGTATTGTGGTGTTCTCTCAACCCTTTTCTCAATTTTATTGCATTCCCTTTCCTCTCTATTGTTGTTGTTCTGTTATGTGCATATTTTCTTTCATTTGTAGGTTTATGATGTTGTGTTTCATGGATATTTGGTGGTAAATGCATATCTTAGGACTATGTCAAATCTGTTCTGGCCTCTTTCAATTGCATTTCCCTTCATCTTTCTCCCTCAACAGAATATTTCACTCCCTTCTCTTAGTGTTATCATCTCCCTTAGTGTAGAATTTCTTCATTTTTATGTTTTTCCTTCTCCATGGTCCCTTGGAATTCATAGGATAGGATTAAATAGCATATTTCCCTTCATTAGGAGTAGTTGCATTAGATTATGAAGAGGAACCAACCTACTCTGGAGAGTTATCTCAAGTGCAAGGTCCCACACCTTGATACTGATTCCAAGTTACCGAGTTACAGCGATTTCCCGGATAACTCACTTGTAAGAAATTCAAGTGGTGATGTAATTTGGTGATAACAAGTTTTAAAATCAGATTCGGACTAATTTTGGATTAATCCAAGTCCTGAAAGTTGATGAATTTTTAAGGTCTTGGTAAATGGTTAAAAAGTAAAGGATAATTACTTGTGTTTAGGGATCAATTGTGCACTTCTAATTTCTAGACCACTTTCAAGAGGGTTTGGGCACACAACTCAATTTCGAGTACAAAATATCACCCATATACGGATGGAAGATCGAGAGGGCAAACCAAGTATTAGAGGACATTATTCGTATGTATGTGATGGATCAAAAATCTAGATGGGAGGATTACCTATACTTGGTTAAGTTTGCATACAACAAAATTATCATAATTCCATCTTCATGGCCCCGTTCCATGATCTTTATGGAAGGTAGTACAAAACTCCACTCGGTTGAGATAGGATTGAGGATTGGGTTGTTATTGGACCCACCTTAGTACAAGAGATGGAAAAACAAGAATCTCTCATCTATTAGAGGATTTTTGAGGCACATGCTAGACAAAATAAGTATGCGAGATGCTAAGAGGACCAATAGGAGCTTGAGTTTGGACCGAAGGTGTTCTTGAGAGTTAGGACACACAAGATCCCTATCCATTATAGAAAATTATCTAAGCTATCTCCATGGTTAGTAAGACCTTTTGAGATTATTGAGTGGATTGGAACCATAACTTATTGTCTCACCTTACCACCAATAGTATTTTTCTTAATCAATTATCGGTTGGGCATTACGGCACTTCATCCAGACAAGTATGAATGCTCACCCAAAGCACGAGAACCACCATATCCCTCCTTTTTTCACTCATAGAATGTAGTTAGTGCAAACACAATCATATTAACCATTATATCATGCAAGAATTAAGATACAACATACAAGTTTGACAACACATATAATAAGGAATTTATTCAACATAAACAATCATTATCAACACTTGAATTCCCATAACTCCATACTCATACATGGTAATATTTGCTATCCAAACACAATTATCCATCATAAACATAATGCATTAAATAAAAAATAATATGATTACATCTATATTCCCATAACATCCATGCACTAGACCATGTGCTCATACATAATGCACTTACATTTCACTAGATCGCATACACACGGCTCTCATCAATGGCGCATCAACACAAATGCCACTAAACACAAGGATTCTATACCTATTTATACATGGTGGGGACTTTCCCTTCACCACCTTCATGTGTTTTCCTAAATATAAGTGTTCTAATAATAGATTACATGTTTTTTCAACTATGCTTTAACTATAGATCGAGCTATAAATATATAATATTTATTCTTCTTTGATCCTATATTTAGCTTCTCCATATACTATTTTTATCTTTGTCTACATGTGTTTTGTCCTATTTATAAACCTTTCTTGTACAACACTCCATCTTCTTTTTCTATTTTTTAACCGTATCCTACAAATTGACTAAGTCTTAAATGTTACGTGTTTATGCACAAACCTTCACATGTTGAACTCTTATGTATATCGAGTGTACTTTTGCGCATTATGCTATTTCTATTTTCTTCCCTCACACTTACACTTTTGCGCACAGTTTCCAACTTTTGTACCTTCCGCACGGTCTCTTTGAATTCCACAACCAATACCTCATACTATGCAATACTCCTCTCCACATGTTATTTATTATTTTTTTCTTTAGGCGATAAATTCTTCCTCCTTCACCTTGGCCTATCCTTCCCTTCCAGCAACATCATTCACACCAAGTCTTCTAATTATTATTGCTCTATTGGATACCCATCATGGGCCTATTCAACTAGCTTTGGTCGTACACTCGTAATACTCTTCACTATATATTCCACCTTCGTGTATGCCATGGTTTTCTGGTCCTTCTCTTCCTTCATGTTTTATGTGAGCCTCTTAATTTTCTTATCCTTATGTTGTTCCTCTTGTCGCATCCTTGTCAAAATTTATTTGACCTACCTCACGATGCCATCTTATTGAGTGCATTACATGTTTTTCATCTATTAATTGTAGGGAGTTGACAATGGGAAAGGATTTTCATGGCCTTTTCTTGCCTACATTTCAGAAAATGACTCACTACCAACTTCAAACTCCATCTCGTCCATGTGCATTTGGTAGTTCCATGAGAGCATCTTACTTATGCACATTAGGGATTCATTCTGTCAAACATCCCCAAATAGAATAAGTCTTCTAAGGGGACCAAACATTGGAATATTTCCTTGATAACCTATCTAGGGTAATCTATGTATGTCATCTAGGAACCCTACGGGGTTTTCTACACTTCCTCCCATTTGTGTGTTGCTTCTTCAATACTTCCTACGCAATATTATCTTGTGCATCCTTTATTTCTCTTCCTACACCAGATTATTCCTAGTACATGTATCTTCATCTCCCCTTCTTCCTCCTCACAATCTACCTCGTGCTCTTCTTCATCATGTTGTTCATCATCCTTCCTTATGTCTTCCCGCACATCACATGTATCTTACTTACTCATGTTCATTCTGCAAGTCCTTCCTCCCAAACACACGGCTCCTTATCATGCACTAGCACATCTTATTGTGAATTTTCTCTTCATCATGTGTTATCTCTTTAATCAATTCTTCCTCTAATTCTCCTCATTTTTCCTCCACATTAATAACTTGTGGTTTCTTCTTTAGCTTGAGACTTGTCTTTTTCTTCAACGGACTTGACTTCTTATTCAATGGACTCATCTTGGTCACCATGACCGATGGTGACCCCTTAGGTGAGACTAAGGTAATTTTTCCTTGTCTTCCTCCTTGTGCTACCTATGCAATTTCTTTCTTCTACTTAGGTCCGGGAAGTCTCTTCTTCCTCTTCATCTTCTTACGCCTTGGGATTACTCTCACGCTTACGCTTAGGAATCTTCACTCTGTGATTTCTTTGAGGTTGTGGCATGATGGAATCGTAAACTTCTATTTCCTTTCCATCCTTCATCTTTGGTTGAAGGATGATGTATATCCTACATGCCTCCTTTCCAACCACCAGGGTCATGATTGGATTGAGGTCCACCATGTCAAACTCCATCATCTTAAGGTACGCACGGTATGCATATCGATACCTCTTCCTCAAGCTATGGTAGTTCACATCAACCCTATCTACATTGAATCTCAAGTTTTATGCTTCCATTATCCTATTTACGGTGCCTTCGAAAGTTCTTGGTGGTGAATGCAAATGGTAGTTTACACCACAACCCAAATTATCCATCCTGCGGTAAGAAGCATGCAAGGTTAAATTGTTGCATTAGTATAAACTCCACTTGTTTATCAATAAATGATGGAAATTCCATCGGTACATAGCATTTATTTTAGAATGATTCCCATATCCACCTATACCATTTCTCGACACATACCTTATTGGGGTTATTAATCCAACCATAACAAGTAAATTTGGAAAAAATCTTTACAAGGGATTTTTCTTCAAGAGGATGCACCCACATCTTATCCTCTAACCCATATGGGACTCCAATCTCCTATAAAAATATCAAGAGGAGGATTGAACCCCAGGTGATCTTCTCCCCTCCTTTAATTTTCATGTTAGCTTCCTCCACAATTCCCTCGGCTATGTACAAGATGATGTTATATTTAGTCTTGTTTTCCATCTTGTGTGTAATGTGAAGGAAATTCTTGTTTACTTTATTCCGAGTGCTCGAGGCTCCCAACTTGCAAATCACCAATTTCTCAATATGCTTCTCAAGGAGGGTTATGGTGGTGGTTGACAACCAATGTACAAATTTCATTATCAAATGGATAAAACCTATTATTGAATGGATGAAACCTATAGGTTCAACTATATTTTTAGTGTTGAGCATACGCTTCCCCCTCTCATATTGCAACAAGGTGGTTTTCTCCTCAATCTTGGGGTCATTACACAAATCCATCTCTAATTCTTCCCATATGACATGCAAACCGGTGAATTTTCCGGTCAACCTGAAATTAAACCTCATCTTCCTACTTGAAAAGTAAAAATATTCCTCATGTATATCTGACATGAGTTATTAGAAAAATCATGTGGGATTTCCAAAGTAAGGGAACTCAAAAAGTGGAGAAATCCTACTTCTTCCAAGGTCTTACACATGGAGTCATCCAATATCACTGTCATTCCACAGTTCTTTTATCTATCTCATGAAACATATCCTTGTTTATGGCCACCTCATATCCCTGTGCATGATGGTTGTACTCGTTAGTCTTGAAACTGTGCAGCTTTGATGCCCATGACTTCCTAATAATCACTTAGGTGGATATTGCATCTCTGAGAACCAATCCTTGAGTTCATCATCAATGACCTTATTATTTTCCTTTGGTGCTCACCTTGGTGTCATTGTTTTCCTTCTCAACTAGTTCATCTTTCAATTTGTTGTGATGTGTGCCCTACTACACTCTTAATATCTTACTTGCTCGAGACGTGTAATTCCTTTGATTGGTGACACTTTTTCCTTCATCTTTCTACACCCTTCTACCTACTCATCCAAATATGTTCCTAATTGTAGTTTTGCAATGCTCATGCCCTAGCTATTTAACCATGTGCCTTAACTTTGCAAACCCTATTTCTTCATCTTCACTAGATGTCTTCCTTCCACAACATTCAACTAGCTATTATTTCTCACATGGATCTCCTTAAATTCAAGGTTTGGGTGATCAATCTCCCATCTCTATTTCATGTCGGCTCCTGGTTTGTTCTTCACACTTAGCTTTATTATTTGCACTTTGTCACTCAAGCTCTCCAATCACACAATTTCTCAATAGAAAGGTAGGAAATACTTCACCAACGCCCCTTTTATAGATTTTGAAATTTTTATCACATTAATTGCACTCCGCCTAGCACTACTTTTTTCTTTAAATGCACTTTTCAATTTTTCTTGCAATTTTCTCTTCCATGTGTGGCGGTTGTAACCTTTGGGTGCGCTATTACATCCTAGAGATACAGGCATCTTTGAATGCACCTCTCTATGCCACACTCAATATTCATCTCTGTGCCACTTGCTAAGCGAGTCTAACTTACTTGCTTCCTCCTCGTGTTACACTTTGTGTGGCCCTTCTTTGTGTGGTTTCAAATCTAAGCAATTTTCATCAAGTACCAACATCCTTAAGCATCCTCACACCATATATAGCCATTCATAACACCATATTTTACACACCACCATATTTTTCCATTGTGTACATATGATTGTCTCTTATGCGCACCTTAACCCTTCCTTTGCATGCCTTTGACTCATTCCCACACGCGTTCACCTATCGGCTTCCCAAGGAGGACCAACATTACCTTTTCTCTAATTGCACACACTTGTATCTATTTCACCCCACACTAAGAGTATGGGTGGTCCTTTACACATCAATCTAACATAAGGTAATCAAATCCTATGTGTGAATGTGTTTATTACAATAAAACAAAACAAAAACAAATAGAAAGGAAATCTAACCTAAATGGCAATATTTCCTTATTACAAACACAGAAGAAGATTATTTATATTAGGGTTTCAACCTATGCCCATTGAAGTAATCAACAACATGATTCCATCCAACTCCTGTAATTGACATGTGCCTAATTCCAATATCTTGGTTACTATAAATGGTCCCAACCAATGCACATTCAATTTTCCAAGGTGGTACATAAACTTTGAATCATATAAAAGCACCATCCCTCCAACTGAGAATGATTTTTTTCTTAATGTGCATGCCATGTCAGGTCTTTTACCATGTTTTTATGTCTTCTGACTCCATCATGAAAATATTGCATCTCTCATTTAACTACATCAACTTGTCTATGTGCTCTTGTTCATCATCTAATCCTCCTTCGTGCACAATACACAGGGAGGGAAACATAAAATCCACAGGAAAAACTACATCTTTGCCAAACAACAACTAAAAGGGTGTGGCCTTATTCAACCTTTTGTAAGTTTTCCTATATGCCAATAACATTTTTGATACCTTATCATCCCATTCCTTCCTTTCAATGTCACATATCTTTGTCATTGTCTATCCAGAATCTTGTTAAATCCTCAACAATTCCATTTACTTTTGGGTGATAGGGTAGTATCCATAAACTCTACAAATAATATCCTTATTGTCTCATTCAGAAAAGGAGTTCTTATATCACTTTTAAGGCTCAATGGACATCCATACCTTCTTATAATATTTTCCCATAGAAATCTAGATGGTTTTTCAGCAATAAAATCCTTTATAGGCAAAACCTCTACCCACATTATCAAATAATCTATACATGTGATAATATAGAGTGTGCATGTCCTATGTGTAGGTGGATTAATTGGACCTAAAATTCAATTACCCATTTCTCAAATGGCTTTGCACTTGCTATAGGCCATAATGGAATCTCATCCCTATTTCTAAGTTTACCTATCCTCTGACAATGGTCACAAGCCTTGAAAAACTTCTTTGTGTCCTTATATAATGTTTCCCACCATAAACCATCTAGTAAGATTGTGTGTATTGTTGCTTCTCTAACATAGTGACCACCAACTATTCCTTTGTGCACTTTTTTCATGATAGCTTCACACTCATGCTCTAGCACACATCTGTGCAAGACCTCATCTCTACCCATCTTATATAAATCTCCTCCAATGAGCTGATATGGCATCGCACGAATAACAACCTGCTTCTTTTCTAATGTCTTCATACCTTCAAGCACAATACCTATGCACAAGAATACATCAATATCTTTCAAATATGTTGGCACGTGATTTAACTGATCAACTCAACATCTAACATAGTATCTTCTATGATTTGCATGTCTTCTCCAAAATTTAAGCCATAATGGCATCTCATCCTTATTTCTAATCTTACCTATCCTATGACAATGGTCACAAGCATTGACAAACATCTTTGTGTCCTTATATAATGTTTCCCACCATAAACCATCCAAAGTAAGATCTTGTGTATTATTACTTCTCGACATAGTGACCACCAACTATTCCTCGTGTGTGTTTGTCATGATAGCTTTGTTCTCATGCTCTAGCACACATCTGTTCAAGTCCTCATCTCTACCTATATTTTATAAATCTCCTCTAATGAGCTAATATGACATTACATGAATAATAACTGCTTCTTTTCTAATTTCTTCATACCTTCATACGTAATACCAATGCATAAGAATACATCAATATCTTTCAAATATGTTAGCACATGATTCAACACGATCAACTCAACATCGACATAGTATCTTCTATGCTTTGCATGTCTTCTCCAAAATTTATCCTTGATAAATGCTCAGGTCTTGAATTGCTCTTACAGGATTTACTACAACTAGAAAATCAAACTCTTGAAATAAGAGAATCCAATAACATATGCACCCCTACAATATTGGCTTCTTGACCAATTAACTCAATGTTATATGATCAATATAAAATATAAACAGGGTTTCAAACAAGTATTTTCTAAACTTATGAAGCACATAAATCATTTATAAGGCCTCACTTTTAGTATTTCTATAATTTTTCTCGACTAGCATCAACTTCCTACTCGAGAAAATAGATGGGATGATCATCCTTTTCTTCTCTTGGTTGCACCAATACTGCTCCAATATCTATTCTAGAGACATATGCATGCACATAGACTAGTTTTTTCCAAGAAGAAAATCGTAAGATGGGAACATTGGTTATATTTTCCTTCAAGGTTTCAAACGGTTATTATTGCACGTCGCCCTAATAAAATTTTCCTCTAGATTGTAACAATTCTTAAAAGGGTGTGATAGTATTGGCATACCCTTTGATAAACTTTATGTAGTAACTAGTGTGACCAAGGAAACCATTTACTTTACACTAATTAATTAGTTCTTCCAGCCCCAAGATAAATGTAACTTTATTTGGATCAACTAACAATCCTTCCTTGGAAATGATATGTTCAAGTAAAGTGCCAAAAGGAGTTGCAAAGATGCACTTATTTATATTCAGTGAGATGCTCATTTGGCTATATCTTTAAGACATTAGTATCAAATAATCATAATGATCTTTCACCAAGCCATACACTATCCAATCATCCAAGTAAAACCGTAAAAACTTGTGAATAGAATCTTCAAAATCTTGAACAACTATGTGTGAGAACACTGCTAGCACATTATTCGAGGCCAAAGGGTGTGATTGTGTAGGCAAAACATCCCCATTTTGTAGAAAGAGTGGTCTTCTCCTAATATTCATGCGCAATCCTTACCTAATGGTAACCTAAGAATCCATCTATGAATGAATAGATTTCACACCCTACCACCCCTTCCAAGATCTCTTCAATGAATGGCATAGGAAAATGATCTATAACACATGAAGCATTAAGAAATTTGTAGTCAACACAAATCCTTATCTTACCATCCTTCTTAATTTTGATCACCATGGGGCTTATCCATTTAGATTCCTCAATAGGATCAATGATTCCTGACTTGAGCATCTTATCAATTTCCTCCTTTACCTTCACACACAAGTTGGGATTCATCTAGTAAGGCCTCTTTTGAACTAGTTACGTGTTGTCCTTAAGCTTGATCTTCATTTCTCCCAATGATGGATGTATGCCCTTAAATTCATGATACCCCCTAAGAAACGCAGATCTTGAAAGTTGCCATGATAATTAATCATATTCGCAACCTTATGTTTAGACCAATAATCACTAATAATCATCTCCTTAGGCACATATTTGGTCCCAATGTTCACCTTCTTTGTATTCAATGACACTAGTATGCACACATTTGTTCATCTACAAAATCCATCACTTCATGCACACATTATGTGTGTTTTATTTCTAAATCCTAAATTCCTCATCATCTATGAGGTAGACAAGTTTATCCTTCTCTTTTTGTCTCCATGTACACCCCAATTATGTCTCTTCTTTTCTATCAATTCTTCATAAGCCTCAATATCAGATTCACCAAAAAATTGAATCATAAATTCCTTTTCCTTTGCGTTATCTCCCAACATGATGTGCCTCATAATCTACGAGCCTTCATGAACCGTTGGCCTAGAAGAAAAATAATCAAAAGTATGAAAAATACCTTTAGTGGCCAATGGGGTGGGAGTGGTGTGGTCAAGTCACATGCTTGTGTGTTTTCCCACCCGGGTTCAAATCCCCCCAAGGCACGATCCTCCTCGGAGGTGGTTTCACCATTGGAGGTAGCTTCTCTACTCGTGCTGACACTGGTGGTTACTCCTGCTAATGACATTGGTGGCTCTCTTCTCATCTTGGCCGACTGGTGGTTGCTCCTCTCATTGTTGACACTTGCTTCTCCTCTCGCTGCTGACACTGGTGGCTGCTCTGCTCACCGTTGTCACTGGTGGTTGTTCCACTTGCTGCTTATTCAAATGGTTTCTCCTCTCGTAATTAACGCTGGTGGTTATTCATCTCACTCCATTCACTGATATTTTTCCCACTCGCTGCGGCCGTTGTCGTTGGTCACTGCATCTTCACTATGGTTTCATGGTTACTCCAATTGGGTTCTCAAATAGTGGTCCCCTTCATTATAACCGAGGTTGTGGTTCCTCAAAAAAATCCTCAATTGTACTGAGGTTGTGGGTCCTTTCAAACACCCTCAATTTACCCTCAATCAAAAAAAAATACCTTCAATCGGACGCACTAACTCGTTGTCTCCCATTTTAACTCACCATGCACATACCAATCATGCACACATCTCGTGAAAAATAAAATAAAAATTGTGTGCCCATAGAGAAGGTGGCAAAGAATATTTCCCTGTATCCGATTCTATTCACAACTTTGAACATGTAACATGGGAGAATTCTTCCCATCATAATCTTGTATCGAAGAAGGAATATTGTTTCAAACAAATCTTTTCAAGAATGCCACCCTGATCTCACACCCACCAAGTAAATTATCTCTATGTGTGGCCCACCGGTGAAGCTGTAGTCTTGCGTGATGTGTATACCATCATATGTCTCTTATCACTTTCATTTCGCATTGTTCTTCCATCATGCACAAGAACGACTCGGGATTTTCTTCCTATGTATACCTCGGCAAGTTGGTTTTACCCAACCGCCTAATGCATCGCAGCATAACCATCCTTATTAATCTTTCATGTACCTCATGACCCACCATTTCATGAGTTCTATGTGACCAATTGTCACAAGCCATACTATTGGTATCACTAATGGACATCATGTACTCCTAATGAAGTACACTTTCCTTTGTTGGTTCTATGTTTGTAGGGTCACACACTATATACATAGATGTGATTGAGATCCTCCTCATTGAAAGGATCTATATACAGCGCAACCTTCATATCATCCAAGGGAATCACAACTCACTCATCCCTATTCTCAAAACTAATATACTTATTTTGAAGCACAAATTATCATTATTATCATAACATTAAGGTTGTCCAAGCACCGAGGAATTTATTTTCTTCCGAATCCTTAGTAGATGTATCTAGTCTACCCAATTTTTCTCTGGGGTAGTGGTCCCCTTGGACGCCATAGTACCAACTCCAATACCTTGAAATCACCTGTAAATTTATCTCCTTGAATAGTGATTGTATCATCCTTCAATACCCCAATGGGTATATCCCTTGTCTTGTTAGCCATGTATAACACATTTGAAGATGGTTATAATGGTGGCCTTCCCATTTGGTTCCATGCATCAAGGGTGAGAGTATTGAATTTTATGCCCTTATCAATCAAAATGTTACTTTCCATTCATCCATTTATCACCGCATCTAGTATGATCTCTTTATCATATTCATGATCCAGAGGTGGAAAATTAGTATGAAGGATATGGACCTCTCTTTTTATGCCTATGTGTAGTAAATTTTCTGATAACCATTCTCCCAATAATGGTATAATCTTCTCCTGTTCGAGCATTCTACACACTTCTCTAAGATCATCAACATCCTTATGTGGTAGCTCGGTGTTCCTCACATGTTCCCTTTCGTGTGCTTGCTCTTTAAAACATTGTATCACTCCATATAGCTCCCTGATTACTCCCATGGTCTCTTGATAGACTTCTTTTCGTTTGGCTACATCTGGATACTTCACATGTACCACTTCTTCATGTCTAATGAGAGGTCTCACCTTACCCTATTCTCATGCATGCACTACTTGTGCACATGTGGTGACTAAAAAGGTTGAAGGTCAAGTCCACTAGTCTTCTTAGGTGCCCACTGCTCTTGCTTAGTGTGCTTCACCTTGATCATAGAGGCACCCTTATCTTTTTATTATTCTTACACATATGTGTATACAAATCTAGACAATCCTCCACCTTGTGCACCTTTCCACAATATGTGCATACCTAATTCTTTATACTCACACAATCGATAATGATAAAGCGACCCACATGTATAACATGTCCCTTATGTAAACCTTCCATAATCATTGCGGCCTCTTCTTATTTATCTACCTCAAAATCCTTCATTCCCATTACTTTGTGCTTCACTACTTTGTCCTTCTTGAGCCTACGAGCTATTTTCCATATTGTTATGGCAGTCCTATTTCACATGCCTCATGGATCTGATCAATCAAATGAAACTTTGTTGTGTCATGGTTGTGCACGTCAAAAATTTTATAGTACACAAATACATTGTTTTGATACTGTATGCGTTATAAGAGTGGACAATTGTGGACATCATGATTTTTATGGAAAATATTACAAGTTGTTAACAATGTGCACACATTCCTCTGTGGAAAACTATCCTTTGTATGTCTCTCCACCTCACAATCAATATGCCATAATCCCTTTGTGTGTGTGTCATGGGATGAATTGGCCCATAATTTCTCCAACTGGGTAACCATTGTTGCAATCTCGGCTTCAAGGAATGGCATCACTCCGGTGTCTACACTACTAACTACTTTAGTGTGTAAAGTTACTTCAAGATCTCACATGGATCAAGTAAATGTGTTGTGCGAAAGTGCTCTCTAAAAAGGTAATAACAACCCTCCGATAAACCACCGTGTGTTTTGGATCTAATGGATGTCATAGGAAATTTTGGACACCAAATTCTTGAAACGTGCATCATATTCCCTAACACTTTTAGAAAATCCTTGTTTAATATCCTTCAACGCACTAATACTTTGTTTATCAAACTCCTGTTTATGGAACTCAACCAAAAAGGATGTGCCCAACGCATCATAATCTACCGTTGTTTGATGTGGGTCATATTTCATGTACTAACTATGTGCACACCCTTGAAGTGTGGTTGCAAATTGACTAGATTTATGATCATGGATTGTTATACCCTTGGATCTCCATAATAACTCACACTTATGCACATGTTCAACTGATCTTCCACACCTCTATACTCTAGTAAGTGAAGAGGTGTCTTAAAGAAGATCTAAGGGATCTATTGTTGTAGTTACTAAGGTTATTGTAAAGGTTGTTATGGTCCTTATCCTAGAGTGGGGCCAAATTTTGAGCTTGAGCCCCTACTAGTATTACCTCAACACAACGGAGGTCCTAAACCTCACAACCCTCTTACCATGACCTGGGGACCTATAGAAGATATGTCTTGCATCCCCATGGTAGTGCTAAACTACACACCAACTATCTTTCCTATAACTCCACCAATAGTACTACTTCTATATGCATGCAAAGCTAACTAAGTCATATGAATTGAAACTAACACCTAGTAGTTCCAAAAAAGCTAACTAAACAATAACATCAAGATAAGAGCTTATAAAACTAACTTCTAAGTGCATGCAACATGAATGAAACAAACTAACATGCTAAGTCATTTTACTCTTTAGATTGCTAATCTACATGTGAACCTATTTAGATCCTAAAGCAATCAAAGTGGTTTGTTGTTTTGCTTCAAGATGGTGAAAGGATCTCTCTAAACAATGGCTACAAGGCCAAGTTAGATATTCCTCTACTAACCAAACATGAAGAATGGATGCAAGGTGAGAAAGCTATTCCAACAATGGAAGTAAGGCTCAAGATCAGATGTCTATAGCTTTGGCTAATACAAATGAGGTGTGGTGTAAGGTGTAAAGTTGAAAGGGATGCCTTAGGCTTGTATTTATAGATTTCCATTTGGGAAAGTTTAGAATCCTAGTGCATGTGGGACAAAAGGTAAGCCCAAAATAGACTTTTACAAGTCAATGCACTTTTTGATTAGATTAGGAGCTAATTAATCTTTTAGGATTAATTAAGGATCCTAAGTAGGCTTAGGAAGCTTTCTGAGAGTACTGAAAAGGGGTTTGGATAGATTTTGGAAGTTTTGGAAGTGAGACTCAGCCAATAAGAAAGTTTAATGGTTAAATGCAAGATTAGAGGATTAATAAGCATATAATTAGCTAATTAAGAGGATTGTCACAAATCAAAATGTCGTTAATTGGCATTCTGAGTGAATTAGAAGCATAGTTAGATAACGAAGTGTTGTTATTTGACCAAAGTGAGAGACAGTGAAGATTGTCACCGTAATTTAAGCATTAAAATACATAAGCTGATTTTAGGTGTCTACATAATTATCCATCATAAACACAAGATATAATTAGGAAACCCTCATGGTAAAGAAAATGCACTCAAACTATGTTTATATTACAAATAGCAAAGTAGTGAAGTACCAACTTCCCAAAGAGCACCAATGTCCGATTTAGTGAGGCACCAACTCCACAAGGAGCATCAACCCCTAGTTTAGTAGAGCACCAACCCTACAAGGAGGACCAACCCCTAATTTAGTGAAGCACTCACTCCACAAGGAGGCTACAACCCCTTTGGATGACCAAGCACCAACTCATCCAGCCTACAAATGTTTGATCTCGATTTTTTTTGCTTCCACAATCGATGGAGATCACTCATCTAGCCGACAAACCCTAGGTCTTCAATCTTGCTCTATCATATTCCTTCTCACCTTGTCTTGCATCTAATCTCTTTCACACAATTTTTCATACTCTCCTCAACCTAAAACACATCTGAAGCTCTCAAACTCTGCCCTCATACCTATAATTCACTCACATATGGGTCGCACTCTTCACACGAGGCACAAATAACTCACAAAATGAGATAAAACACCACTTTTATATGCATATCTTCTCTACAACCCAAAGTAAGTTGATCCCTAATGATAAATTTGACCCATACACCTTCATTACATTCAAATTACATCATTAAAATGGTCACATATAACCAATATAATGTTGGCATGGTGTTCTAATAGGTGTTGTCATTGATGCAAAACCACATTAATGACAAATTAAATGTTGTAGGATGATATAATGATGTTTTTTATGATGTTAACATGATGGTTCATATTTTTATCACCTTCTACAGTGGGATTCAGTGATGCATGTTTGCTCTAGCAAGCCCATACAGGTGCCTAGGAGGTGTTGTTTGGTAATATGAGTTTCTGGATGCTTGGAAAGCACGTTGGATGATGAATATCATGATTAGATGGTGTTTTATCACTCACAGTAGTTTAATAGTGCAATTACATGTGATTCTCCATGTTACAGGTGCTCATTGGGAGCAGGTATGTTTGCTTAGAGGTGTGACATAGTGTATTGGAGCAATTTGAGCTCATGGATGCATGATATCAGGTGTATCATGTCATATGAGGTATGTTTGGGTCATTTACAAAGGTTTCATGTTTAGTTCTTGCATTGTTTCAGTTGGTCCTAGTTGTTAATATGAGGATATACAATGCAAGCATATGTAAGTCTTAGTGAATGGAAATATTGGTAGATGAAATTCACATTAACATGATTGGAGATGTTATCGAGATGAGTAATGATGCTCTTGGAAAATTTCAGGTGCCCATGTTGTGTATTTTGTCAGATATGACTGATTTTGTGAGACAAGGTCAAAATCTAGTGCATTTCCAGCTTGAAGTACAACTTCAAATGCTCGTTATGAATTGTGTGCTTTGCATGTGACCTTGTAGCTTACAGGGATTCTTCTAAGGTGATTTTAGAATTTTTCACAAAAATAATGAGGTCATTTTATTGTCATATTTTATGAACGAATGTTAAGAAGGTAAAGAGGTCTAAAACCCTAGTTAAACCCTAGCTAAGAGCAATTGATCAGAAAGTGAAGTGTTGTGACCCAGATTTTGATTGATTCATAAAAAGTGATGATTGTATGTTGTAGAGGAATCCTAATTATTTATAGAAATGTATGGTTGAGGTCATGGTGATATGTGGGTCCCATCTATAAAATAGTAGTTTCTGGAGAATAAGGTTTCAGGACAAGATGGTCGAAAGGAGGAGCATAAAAAATTGATTTTGCATGATGATTGGGAGTTTCTATTAATTTTCATGGGGCTTTAGGACATGTTCATATAGTTTCATGATGTTTTGAGGTCCAAATAGGTTGACTGGTCAAAGGGTAGTTTTGGGGTCTCAAATAGCAAGGTCCAGTGTTTTGGCCATAACTTGAGCTACAGGTGGAATTTTGAGGTGATTAATTTTTTTGTAAATAAGATTCATATATATTCTAGTGAATCATGTATTTCCTCATGATGAGGTCATTTAACATGGTTTCAGGTGGTAATCTTTGAAAGCAAGAAGATTTTTAGTAGTAACATGTTTTGGTGCACGTTTGATGTTGGTTAAAGCATGAGATGAATTGGGTGATGTTTAATATCACTTGTAATGTGAATAGGGTTTAATTTGGAATCTAATAAATCCATTTTTAGGTCTTTAATGTATGTATAAATGATTTTATAAGCTAACATTTGGAAGCAAATTTTTTGGCAAAAGTTAATATGGTGAAGTCAAATATTTTTGTGGTTTGAATTTTAGGATGTTTCATGACTTATAAATTTCTTATAAGTGTTCTAAAGGTTCTACCATTTCTTTTTAGTGGTCACATGACATTATTTAATCATTTTAAAGTGATTTGGTGGCAATATGAAGTTTCTAGGGTGTTGAAGAGTGAAGGAAACAACTATTTTGAGAATTGTAAAGGGAATTGGGCCTAGTAAATAAAATACTTTGATTGGTTGATATTAATTGTGACCATTTTTAAATTTTTATGATTTATTACTCATATGTAAAGGTTTTTGGTCATGAAAAAGTATACATTTCATGTAAGGGCATTTTTAGAATGTGCCCATGGGGTTTTGAGCCATTTTTGGCACATGTATTGAGGGTTTTGGCTAGGCTGACCTATATGGGTCATATGTGACTGTTGTAATTAAAATTTATGAATTTTGGGTCACAATTATCATGAGGGACCAACCTATTTTTTTTTGGAAGGAAGAAAAGCATATTTAAGTGCTTGTTTGGTTCATTTTTGAACTAGTGCTCTTGGAGGGAAGGTGTGCGACCTAGAGAGAGATATTTTACAGGTATGAGAGCATGTTTTTAAGGATAATAAATATCATGAAAGGTTGAGTAATATCATATATCATGAGATCAAGAGGATAGAGCAAATAAAGAAGGAGAAAGAACAAGTTTGATGCCCTAGGGTATGAGCTAGGGTTTGTGAGTTGAATTAGTGATCTCCATCAATTGTGGCGCAGAATTTTTAGAGATAAAACATTTTTCAGGTGCCCGAGTTGGTTATTTTTCATCTTTCAGTGTTTTTAGCATCCTTTTAGAGTGGGTGCTTTACTAAATTAGGGGTTGGTGCTCCTTGTAGGGTTGGTGCTCTACTAAACTAGGGGTTGGTGCTCCTTGTGAAGTTTGTGCTTCACTAAATTACTTTTTTGTTTAATATAAGAATAGTTTCATTGGGTTTTCTTCTCCATGAGGTTTTCCCACTTAATTTTGGTGTCTTGTGTACTCTCTTGCTCTTGATTTGGCTTATGGTTTCTTATATGGTTAAGTTGATATATGGTTTCTTATATATATATATAAATGAATGAATGGATGCATAAATGGTAACACATGATGAATGGTAAATGAATTTAAAAAAATTAGGACTGATTCACTCCCCCTCTCATTCCCTTGTGCTTCTAACATAGAGGTCGAGCTCGCTTAAAAGCCTCATTACATGTGTTAAAAATGGCTCAAAACCCCATGGGTAAAAAGTTAAAAATGTTCTTACATCAAAACAATGCATTGTCATGACCCATAAACCCCTACACATTATTAAAATATAATTTAATATTCATAAATAGTCTCAATTTAGCTCAAACAGTCAAATTATTTCATTTAATGGGCCCAGTGCTCTTTGTGTATCTCAAAACAGCTTGTTTTCTAAACCCTTTAGCACCATGGAAACTTCTTTATGCCACAAAAACACTAAAAATAAACCAAAACATACCATGTGACCACTCAATGGAAATTTAAAAACCTATAGAACACTTCTAAACAAGTTATAAGACTTGAAACAACCACCTTCTCAAACTACGTCCATGTTTGTCTTTACAAAATTAACTTGTCAAAAATGATGTTTCCAAAGGTTAGCTCATAAAAACTATTCTAAAAACCATTAAATACCTAAAAATTGTATCATTTGATGCCAAATTCATCCCTATCCACATTCCAGGTGATATAAAGCATGACCCAATCCATCGCATGCTTCAAACAACTTCAAACTTGCACCGAAACACATCTTATTCTACACTGCAAAAATATTGCTCTCCAAAAATGACATGGAAACCATAACATATAAATTTATCATGATAAAACCTCATATCCTTGGAAATATTTCAGAATAATCTTTCCAAAACATTTTCAATCACCTCGAAATTCAACATGTAGCTCAAGATATAGCCATTTCACTAAACCCTACTTTTTAAGGTCACAAAACTACCCTTTGACTAGTCAACTTAAATGGACCTCAAATGACCATGTACCTATGTTAACATGTCTTAAAACCTCCATGGACATAAATATCATCTAGCAAAAATTCCATATCATCAATTTATTGCATACCTCTTTTTAACAACCTTGTCACAAAACCTTCTTCTTGAATCGACTTGTTTAAGTGGGGCCCACTTTTCATCATGACCATAAACATAAATTTCTGGTAATATAATATATTCTTCTCCATCATCCAATCATAAATTTTTATTAACCCATCAAAATAGGCTCACTATACCTCTTCTCCTACAAAGCTACTCCTAGTTATAGTTTAACTAGGGTTTTTGATTCACTTTATCTTCTTAAATGAGTCATTCATAAAAACACGATAATGAAATGACCTCATTATTTTGTGAAATATTCTAGACTCACCTTAAAAACATACCAAAAATCCATAATGTCACATGCAAAGCATAAACTTCAAGGTGAGCATCGAAGTGTCAACTCAAGTTGGATTTTCACTAGATTTTGACCCTGTCTCATATAAATTTTCATAACTTGCAAAATTCACATCCTAACAACCTAAATTTTTTATAAAATCACCATGAAACATCATAAAAACTTCTAAAATCATCATAATTTCATCACCATACCTCAAACTCTCCAACCTATCTCATTTGCATAGCCATTCCTTAAGGTTTCTCACTGTAGAAGCTAGGGTCAATTGAAATAATGTTATAACTCATCATGAAACCATTGAAAATGACCCAAACATACTTGATATACCATTATTCACCTAAAAACATGCATCCATGAGCTCATGTAGCTCCAAAACACAATCTCATACCTCCTAGTAACCATACCTACTCCAGATGAGCACTTGTAACATAGCAATCACATGTATATGCACCATGCCACTATTGTGAGTGCCTAAACACTCTCCAAAACTTCTATCCATCATGTCAACATGCTTCTCAAGCATCCAAGAAGCTCCTACCATCATGCAACATCACATACACACCTGAATAGGCTTGTAAGAGCAAGCAATCCTCATTGAATCTCACTACATCATCAAAGACACATCTAAACCAAGTATGTCAACATCATATACATCATCATTTGAATGTAATACATCATCTAATTTTTAGTAATGTATTTTTTCATCAATGACAACACCTAATAGGACCACATGCCAACACCTCATAGAATTTGTCTCCTGAAAGTTTTTGTAGTATTATGTCTATGAGATCTTATCATAAAGTGAAGGAAAAATATCATGTCGTTGTTCAGTCAAGGCATTAGTAATGAAATTATCATTCCATTTGATGTACTAGATGTACATTTCGTACTCCACAAAGGAACTCCATCCAACGTCGATGTCATGCATTGAGGTTGGGCTATGAAAAAGATATGTTGAAGGTGTAAATAATGTGCCCTTAATACAAAAAGGTCTACCCTAAAAGAAAATGTCTCCAACAAACCAAATCATGTGCCATTGTTGCAGTAAGCTCAAAATTGTGAGTGGGGTAATTAAGTTCATAGTCCTTGAGCTTGTGGGACTTAAAAGAAATGATATGATGCTCCTGCATGAGCACCATTCAAAGTCCCAATAGATGCATCTGTGCAAACCACAAACTCAGCAAAGGATCTAAAACTATGAGGATGGGTGCAGTAGTCAATCACTCCTTGAGTAGCTGAAAGGCCTTCTTGCACTTCTCTAACCAAAAAAACTTCTTCCCTTTGCACTGAAGGGAAGTGTAGGATTAACAATCCTAGAAAAATCTCGAACAAACGGCAATAATAACCCGGTAACCCCATAGAGCTCGAACCTCGGTCACTATGGTGGGGCTAGCCAATCAATGATAAAGCACATATCTTCAAGGGGTCTACTGAGATACCCTCACCTATGATAATGTGCCCAAATTCTAAATCTCAAGTATGGAAGAAGGAACACTTCTAAAAATTCCCAAACAAGCTGGTGCTCCCTCAAAACCTGTAATACATGTCTCAAGTGCTCCGATGCTCCTCTATCGAGCAATAATAGATCAATATGTCGTCAAGAAACACAATAACAAATTTATCCAAAAAGGTCCTAAAAACCCCATTCATGAGGCTCATAAACGTTGCGGGTGTATTCATCAGACCGAAAGGAACTCACGTGAACTCGTAATGCCCATACCGAGTCCGAAAAGTTGTCTTATGTGCATCTACCTCTCGGGATCCTTAGCTATTGGTAACCTGACTTTAGATCTATTTTGGAGAACACTTTGGATCCCCTCATCGATCAAACAAATTTTCTATATGGGACAAAGGATAATGGTTCTTCATCGTTAATTTGTTCGGTTATGCAGAATTCAACACACACAAATGAAGAGAGTTGTCATTTTCACAAAAATCACTCATTTACTCCAAAGAGACACACTAGGTTGAATGAGGCCCTTCTCTAAAATCTCCTCTAAGCTGAATCTTGAGCTCAAGGGTATTCATTATGTATAGAGCATGGGATACGGGTGTTAAACTTGGACCAAGATCAATGGAAAATTCTACCTCACGAAGGCGGTGGCATACCAAGAATCTACGTAGAAAAAACATCTATAAACTCTCTCAAGATAGGGTTCTCATCTAAAGGGGAACTCTCTGGAATATCTTCAAATCTATCACCGATTGTGATAGTAAACATCTTACATCCCTTGCGCATGCTCCGGCTGAGCTACATAGCAAAAATCATACACAAGGTTACGAGTCTCTAAATCCTAGATATAACTGCAGAACTACCTATATCATCCACACACTCAATGAACTTCTTTTTGCAGTCAAATTTGTCTGATGGGAATCAAGCCAATCCATACCAAGCACAACCTCATAAGATCCCAATGGTAAAATACAGAGATCTAAGGTAGTGGAGAATACCCCTAGGTCAAGAATACAACTCTCCACATACGAGTCTACGATGAGCTTGGACCCAGGTGCCGACTCTACTTGTTACCTATATGTCTACTTAGAAGCTACCAAACAACACTTATCCACTAAAGAGGGTGATATAAAGGATTTAGAAGCACGAATCAAATAATACTGATATAAGTGTACCCCTAATCATACATGTCCTCTCAATGATCATGAGTCGATGTTTGGCCTAATGGTTCTCTACTTGGCGTAGACCTAATGAGCGCATCCTACGTCACCAATTTTCTACTCTGAAGAAAGTGTTTTTTTCCTCTCCTAAAAGATGATCTCTGAGGGAAAAAACTTCCATAATGATCATGGGCCCCACAAATGAAACAACATGGCGCATCAATCGTGATTAAGACCCTCTTATGCTCGAGGTAGTGCGATCACGTGGGTCCCACTCTATCCGAATATTGGGAATGAGTTGGATTAGGTTGTTGGCTACCCACCTCCTATCTCTACCCAAAATGTGGTCATTATGGACCCTACCACTCTAACTATCTGGCTCGGCCTAGTCCTCTACTTGTTGAGGATCATGTTTATTTAAGAGGGTTGTTGTGGGGGTGGAGGAGGTTGTGAAGTTGACTAAAAGGTCTAAACCCTCCTCTTGGGGGTGGGGAAAAGCCACGTGATCTCGGATCTTGAAAAAGATTGAACTCTCTCCCGTGACTTGCCTCGAGTTCTTATCCCCAAACTCCTAAGTTTTGGTCTTGTTCTCTTCTGCAAGATAGGCCTTCTCCACCGCCTTCTCCAAGGTCAAGGGAGATAAAATCCTAACTCGCTCCTACTAGGTCTATATTCAAGCTCTTGATGAACTTGTTCGCTTATAACTTTGCATCCTAGAGATAGTCTACATATTGTAGAAAATCTAAAAAAATCACTCATCATTTGAGCCACTATATTGAAACTCTGTCGAAGATCATGGAACTCATCAATCCTCTATTGAATGAAATGCTCGACATATATTGAGCTCAAAAAGTCTTCTCAAATAACTCGTAGGTGACAAAGTATTTTGGGTCAAATGGAGCTTCTGCTCCTCATTCCTCCACCATATGCTTGTTTTGTTACGGAGGAGGTGTATGAAAAGTCTATAATGCCCCAAACTTTACGATCCAATTGGCTAGTAAACAATTGGGACAACAAAAAAATTTAAACATTCACAAGAATTCATGCAATATAACCATTATTTCTGCAAGTCAATTGCTTATAAGGATGTATTGGGTAGTATATTGTAACATTTACAACACATCCTCATGGCCATGCATTTAGGGCCAACTCGGTTTAAAATGACCTCTGCCAACAAGCGGGTAGATGAAACACCAACAAGTTATATTACGCAAACTTTGGCCATCCCATCTACGTCCATCATCAAATTATCCTTGTTATCACTATGCCATGAGGATTGTCCAATATTATTTTTAGCGCAACAAAATCGGTATCCAATAGTACCAAGCCAATGATTTGGAGAGATTATTAACGTTGCCTCGCTAAGTATTCCAAGAGGTAAAGAGAAGTATACCTTATCATAGTTTTCATTACTATTGTTAATAAAACACAATTTCACTAACCACAGTGCTTAAAAAACATGGTGCTATTGGTATTGTCATCCTCGATTTGTGTTAAGGGTCCTATAGGTTTTTTTTTTAAACGTGTTCAACCATTATCTCTCGAACTAAAACTAATCCATAAATAAAGAGGAAAATTATACAATAAGTTATATGTGGCATATGGGGTAAATCTATCAACCTTCACCCCTAACCACATGCACGATACCAAAGATT
Source organism: Taxus wallichiana var. yunnanensis (assembly GCA_018340775.1). NCBI lineage: Eukaryota > Viridiplantae > Streptophyta > Pinopsida > Cupressales > Taxaceae > Taxus > Taxus wallichiana. The sequence continues at coordinate 410,238,874 of CM031239.1, forward strand.
AGCAAAGAGGAATAAACATGACCGTGGTCATATGAATTCAAATCTAATTTAATTTTATTTCTTGCATTTTCCCACCAAGGGAATCAATTTCCACAATTTAAGAAACTCTTTTTAACCAAGTGTTAGGGTTTATTTTTTATTATTATTATTTTATTTAAGCCCTTGAGCACTTCATCTCCATAGTGGATCTACTAAAATCCTAATTATCTATTCTTTCCAAACTTTTTTCACTAATATTTTCATTTGGATTTCATTTTTATTTATTTATTTTTGTTGTAGGTTTAACGAGATGGGGCAGCCATGGAGACCAAGATCTATGTTTGTTCTTTGTTGTTTTATTTTTATTTTTCAAAATGTTTCATTTTTATCCCCTCCTTTCTTTTCTTTGCTTGCGGGTTTCTTGCATAGGCAAATGTCCACAGTAACCCTAGGAAGGGCGACCTATTTGTGCTTATATATGTCTATTTATGCTTCTTTTTTAACTTTTATCATCATGTACAAGCGCACTTACTCTGTAAGGGATTTCATGTGTTTAAAAAAACTCAGTCTATAATACACACACACACACACACACACACACACACACACACACACACACACACACACACACACACACACACACACACACACACACACACACATGGAGATAACAAACTGATTTATGTGAACTCTCAAATAAGGTTTTGATTAGGAGAATAAAAATATAAATCATTTAATCCATATTAAATTTTACACTATGCTTCTTAAGCACATGAACATGGTACCATTTAACCTTGATGAATAGAAGATCTAGTTTATAAACCTAGAATTAAATTTAGGAGCAAATATACATGGAGGAGGTTGAGTTAGAATTATCACAATACTAGTTGATTCTAACACATTCAATAACTAGTTCTCTTATTCTTGGTAAAACAACAATAGTCAAATGTCCTTCTCATAACCGAATAAACAATTTTTCTCATTCCAATATAAGATCACATATTTTGTTTTCTCCTAAAGTCCCAAAACAACAAAGGGAAATCTCATAATTATTTCTTTCATTCCCAAACAAGATTTACAAATTAGATAGGTATTTAGGTCTTGAAACACCTATTACTCTAGATGAATGCTAAGGGGAAGTATTCATAAAAGTTCAAGAATTGAAATTCCAAGACCAAACTCATGAAAAATCAAGATAGAAGGAGAAACTTTCTTCATTTAAAACCTTACAAGCTTATTCTTTTTCAACACAAATTTTAATCCTTTTCAACACAAGATTTTAAGGGAGAAGCAACAAGATTTCTTCTCCATTGCATAATAGTGAGATAACTAGGAAACATGAGATGCTCACTTCTACTTCCTTTCTAAGTAGGACTTGTAAAGTATGTAACAATAAGATTTTCCTCTTCTCTTATAATTTACAAGAAACCACCAAACATCCAAAACACAAGTGGAAAATTCCTTTTCATACCAAGAGCAACATGACAAAGAAAATGTATGAACATTCCTTTCCTCTAAGAAAGATGAGCACTCATGGAACAAGCTCCAAAACTCATGCAAAAAAATCCAAGTTTAGCTCCAAGCTTCAAAATTATTAATGCTCCAAGCTTCAAATTTATTAATGCTCCAAGCACCACCAAAATAAATGCCTAATATGTCTCCCAACCTACATGCATCATCACATATCTTCTTCCCGATTAAAGTGCATGCTAGCCTCTCCCAAGCCCATCGAAAAGAGGTGTAACATGTTGCTGAAAGAATTTCAAGGGAAAATCTTACTAAATAAGTTGGAGAATATATCATATTTATGAAAATGTCTTTTTACTAAATAAGTTAGAGAATATATCATTTTTATGAAAATGTCTTTTTACTAAATAAGTTAGAGAAGTTTTCCTAAATCTAGTGTGTGTGTGTGTGTGTGTGTGTGTGTGTGTGTGTGTGTGTGTGTGTGTGTGTGTGTGTGTGTGTGTGTGTGTGTGTGTGTGTGTGTGTGTGTGTGTGTGTGTGTGTGTTATTACACTTTATTATCATCAAAATATATAGGTAGAAAGAATATAATTTTCCTAATAGAGAGTTTTATTCACAATTGTTCTAATATGAATTTTTGTGATATTTGACTAAGTGTAAAGATATGTAAACTCAACCAGATTTCTGCTATTAAGATGAAAATAACAAGAAACTACAACTTTGCAAATAGTACAACAACCTCATTTTATACTATTCAAACTTGAAAGCAAGATATGACTTTGAATACAATAGTTTCAATACAAGTAAAAACAATTATTTGAAAATTATATAATAACCATTCAACCATTGTATGATTTCATGAAGGAGGAATTTAAATACAACAATTATCAAATTCCAGATTTTTCCAACCCATCCCAATTTTATTCTACCCAAATAGTTGATTTCTTTCACTTTAAATAAGACATTCCAAGAAGGAGAAGCAGAAGTATATACAACAACTATACTTGTGAAATAATATGAACAATTCTAGTTTATAGCATGCAATAAGATGCAATTTTAAAACAACTAGTAATCCATAAGTAAGAATTTCCAACAACAAATAATTATTAAAATAGTCATTTCCTTGGAATAATTCCTTACATTTAACATAGATTAAACAAGAAGGAAAATAACTTAAGAATGCAAGTACATAAGCCCTCCACTTAAAGTGGAGACAACATGTCCAATTTTGTCCAAAATGCAAACTCTTTTTACAAATCAAAGCACGCAACCTACAACTCGAAAAATAGGCTCCATTCAACTCCAAACCAACAAGGTGAAACCTCCAAAATCACAAGAGAATGATCCTGGTTGACCACCCAACCATTTGACATCATTACATGCCACCAAGAAGATCAAGATGGCATGCTAGCCTCCCCAAGCCCATGGGAAAGAGGCAACACATCCAACTAGCACATAGGAAGAATTCAGATGCAAAAATCAACATTCAAGACTTGGTTTATCACAACAAAACACATATTCACCCAAGAAAATTTGGCTAAGAAGCACCATGCTTCTAATTTGGGAAGAGGGGGATGAAAATCCCATTTTTGAGTAGTCAAAAGCTCCATGCAAACAACAATTTATTCCACCTTATCTCTCCATAGATTCAACAACCCTTATCTCCACAAACACTCCCGTTATCTCTCCATTATCTCCTCCAAGAAGGATTTTTAAACACATGGTTTCCTTCATTGAGGGTAGGGATGGATTTCCAAAACAAATGGAAATGCATCCCTAGCACTACAAACCAAATGTAAGAGAAAAATTTAAAAGAAATAACTCTTTAAAACTTGTCAAGAAAACATATCAAAATTTAAAGGAGGTAATTCCTCCCTCTTCCTATCCATCTCCAAAATCCACACCCCTCAAGGGTGGGTGGAGCAACAAAAAGAAGATAAACAAAACATATCGTTCATCTACATAATTCAACTTATAACACAATTTTAAAGAACAATTTCAAATAGGACTCAAAGGGGGTGCAAGATCCTACCTTGCACTCAAGCACAATCAAATCAAAAATTTCACCAAGAAATCCAAATGCTTGTTCCAAGGTCCAAGCTCTTCCACCACTAAGAAAATTTCAAGAAAAAGAACCCCTTCACTAAGGACGAAGGAGTTAAGAAGGGAGGAATGCCACACTTTTCAAGCAATGGGAGGGTGGAAAATATCACCCTCCACTTAAACCACATCCAATCAAAATACAACAAAATTGCCCCATAAAATTAAAATTGGGGGAAAAAAATAAGTTCAAGGCAATCATGAGAAATTACAAATTTCTAAACCTTCCCAAAGATTTAAAAAATCTCATTAATTTGAAGTGTGTGGGGGGGAAAATGGGTCAATGGGTCTAACTTACATTAAAAAGAGCCCACCCTCATAGGGATGGGGGCTAGGTCCCCTTTCAATATAAATCAAGTCCTTTACTAGTCATTTACCCTTCTAAATAACACATTTTTCCCAAATACATGTTTGGGGAAAATGTGACATTTAGGAGGGATAATTAAACTCACCTAATCCATAATTAGGTGGTTTAATCCTCCTAACCATGACACATCATCATATACCACCAAAGATGACATAAAACACCAAGTTAGCATTAACCAAAGAAGGATAAGAGTACACGCTTATAACAATACAACATCAGCATACATCACAAAGGTAAGAGATAAGCCAACCATCACATAATAAACCAAATACAATATACGAACAATGCACAACATAATGAGAAGGTTTTGTAAATCAATATAGAATGAATGGTTTGGCCTCACGGGCCTTTTTGTGCTAATTTAAATGCATTGCCTGAATCCCACGTTCTCCCATGATCGAATACTTGTCACCTACACACTCAAGGAAAACCTCATATCTTCCCAATACGATAATCAAAATATGATAATATCATATGCGTAAAATCAATCATCCATAGATAGTCATGCTTACTACACAATATAACATAGAATGAGTCATTTGCATAGTAAAAGGATTAACGACCATGAATTTTCATATGATTACCATAACAATACATGATTGAGATAAAAACTAACCATGATATCATCTAAATCAATATAAATGAGCAATGAAAACTAACACCAAGTTTCCCATAAACAACTTATCCACAAGAGTTAATATCCTAGTGTATGCAATGGAAAGTGGCAAAAGCTATGGAATGAGGCTAAAGAACCTCAAAGCTTTGCTAACTCATCCATGCACCATAGGATTAGAGCTAAACAAGAGAAACTAACATGCAAGCATTATAACTTTGACAAAAACATCAAAAACTAACATGTATACTACTCTCTACTCTATGAAAGCTTAATGAAAGTGAACCTAGTTAGATTCTAAGCAATCAAATTAGATGTGTTGTTTACTTCAATGGAGGTGAAGAGGTCTCTCTAAAATGGCTACAAGACCAAGTTAGATACCCTCCTACTAACCTACTATGAAGTTATGGATGTGAGATGGAAGAGCTTCACCAATGGAGGATAGCCAAGATCAAATGCCTATTAGCTTGGCTAATGCAAATGAGGTCTAATGCCAATATCTCCAAATGTGAGAGAGAAGGACTTGTGAGTGAAGTTGTAGTAAAGTTGTAGTTTGAATGGGTAGGCTTAGCCTTGTATTTATAGTTTTCCACTTGGGAGAATTTGGAATTTGGGTGCATGTGGGACTAAATCTCAAAAATCACTTTTAGATTAGATTAGGATAAACATGCTTTAGGCTTAGTTAAGCTAGGATTAGGCTAGTTAAACTTTATTAGCAAGTGATTAGAGACTCATTGAGAGTTGGGAGGGGTTTGGATAACCAATTGTGACTGATAGATAGCCTACGAAGCCAATAGAAGTGGTCTAGAGAGAACTAGGGAGGTTATGAATGGTCGAAAGGAGGAATGTTTAGCTAATAAGAGAGATATTATCCAAATAAGTTGATTATAGGAGGAATACGATCGAAAGAGTGTCGTGAATGGGCATTCGAGAATGGAGCGAAGTATGGGGAATTAACGAAGTGTTGTTAATTGAATGGATTGGATGAAATGCTAAGTCTAAGCATATTTTAGGTGTCTACACCTAGTGCTTAGAAAATAACGATATCATATAATAATGTTGCATCAAAATAATAGAATATACCGGTAATGTCCCTGTTAAAATAAATAATCTAGATACAGTGAGTCCAAATAGCTCAAAATGAGAATACAAAAAGATGTGGGCACTACACTCGGTGGTGGATGTGTCCAGGGACTCCATCTAACTTTGCATCTCATATCACATTAGTATACCATTTTAACATATATTGAGTTCTTGCTTTGGTGGTGGAGCTACAGAGATCATCACCATCATTACCATTATTATTATCAGTATCCGTATTATAGCTACCTCTTCGTTGAAGGGCATAACCACCACTCATTTAAAAGGGTGAAGGAGACCTCTTTGGTATGTGGTTGGAGGTAAAGCACCTCGATGATGTCCACCATCGAACAATACATTGTATAGATGTACCAACATATTTGGAGTGATTATAAAATATGCTATTGATTGTACTTTTATTTTTACTTGATGTATTTTTTTAAGTTGTTGGGAAGGCTTATTGCTCCAACATTAACTCGATGTTTTCTGAATAAGAGATTCATTTAGTGAGATACACAACACATTATACGGATGTACCAACATATTCAAAGTGATTGTACAATTGGCTATTGATTGTACATTTATTTTTACTTGACGTATTTTTATTAAGTTGTTGGGTAGGCTTATTGCTCAAAGCAATAACTCAATGTTTCCTAGATAAGAGATTCATTTGGTGATAAATGGTATCTTGATTTATGATCAACTTTTTTATGATTCTAGTGTACTTACCTGTAATCATTGCGATGATTGTTGTTTTGGATTCATGATCATATGTTGAGATAATTGAGAATGTGTAGATGTTGAAATAGTTATTTTGCTGAAAATTAATATGGAAATCAGCTTCTTATATTACTATTAATGGTGAATTTATTGTTGTAAAATTTGAAATTAATTTATTGCTTTATCAATGTAGTTATTCAATAATTAGTTAGCAAACCAGAAAAATGTAAATTGTTTTTAGCATGACTTACATTGTGGTATCGGATCCTCAATTCTACAAATCAAACCTATTTGGGAAACATTTTTGCTAACACAAAACTAAAACTATGTGAAACATATCACCATGGGCCGCACTAGAATCAATGTTGGTGACAACCACCACCACCCTAACAACAACCACCATTGGGGATCAAATGGATAAGATAGATCTTATTTTAGTCACCCTCAATGAGACCGGGACCGTATGGATACATTGGAGCAAGAGGTCCATAGTCAAAGTGAGCATAATCAAGAAGAGGTACAAGAAAAGGGCCGGAACATAATGAAGAACAAAACCAACAAGCCTCTAAGCATGGGGATCAAGCACAACATGACCCAAATGAATGTAGGGAAAAGAAAATATGCCTTATAAATAAACTTATAAGGGACTTAAAGATAATCACCCACCTAAGTTTGATGGGAGCATATTAGGGGACAAAGATGAAACTTGGTTGAGCTAAATGGAGAAGTAATTCGATATTCAAGACTTACCGAGAAAAAATGAAGGTTAAGTGGGCATATTACCAACTCTCTCGATAAAGCATCGTCTTGGTGGGACAACAAGAAAATTGAATTAGCATTGATTTAGTAAGCACCATATGGGAGCAATTCACAAAAAAATGGAGTAAATCCAGTTACTCCAACTATACTTTGTTTAGAAAATGATATAGTTTCAAGACTTGTACCACATTATCAAATGGATGAATGCTTGAGGATTTAAAAAGTTCATCGTAAGGCTTAATCCACAAATACGAGGCAAAATAGAGAACTATGGACCCACAACCATGGATCCAATTTTTGAGAAGGAAATCAAACAAGAAACTAAACTAAACTCAATTGAGGTTGGTTGCGTTAAAGAGAAAAGAAAAAGTTCAAGGGATCACAAACATCCTCTACTCCATCATTATCTTCTTCAAAATCTGAAAATACCTCAATGTAATGCACTTTACCCTTACCTAAACAACGATGACCGAGATACCATGGATCCTTATAAGGGAAGCACAAATTTCTCTTCATTAGCTCATTTCTTGACTCACCTACATTGCTGGTTTTGGGTAGCTCTTTGTGTACAATGGTCATTCGATGGAAGGGATTACTTGGTTGGTCCAAGGGAGGGTTTCTAAGCTATCCCAAGGGTCCTATTGTTGCAAATCGTAGCACTCTCGGATGTTGATCAGATTTCTAGTTTGATCATCCTAAGCATCCAGTGTGATTGCACAACATTGAATCCTCTCCCCAAGTGTGGGACTTGTAAAATGGGAAAGGAATCTCCAGATTAGAGGCTGGTTCCTCAACTCCTCTAATCAGATTTATCACTTACAAGTTGCTAGAGGTTTATAATCCTAATTCTACTCTAAATTCCAAAGGGATAAGGATAGAGAATGCAAAAACTAAAACTAATGCTAATAGGTGATGCACCAAAGGAGTGGTGAGCATTTTCACTTCTGCAGATTGACACAGTTCATTAAAATGCAACAAAACTTCATGCACAAACTGATAACTGTAATGGAGGATTAGAAATTAGTCAAACAACACAAGCAGAGGATGGAAACTCAATCACAGGACCTGTATTGTTATTTTAACATCAAAAATCACTTGCATTACAACACCTGAAAGGCAAAAATAGGTTGCAGTCTTGAAAAAGGGTCTGATTTCTCCACAAAATCACTTTCAAGGTGAAAGAGGGAGCCTGCAATACACAAAAATGTTCAACCTCTTGAAAATGAGCCAAATCTGGCTTTTACAGTGCAAGGGACGAGCCTAGGAGAGAGAAATGTGGGAAAACATGGAAGGGATTCAACCATTGACCAAAATTCCATCAAAACAACATGGGCGTCCTTACAGACCCATTCCCTGACATTTTTAACCATGCTGGGAGAGAATGCGAGCCATTCTTCATTAAAAACGGTGGTTGAAACGTCATTTCTGTCCATGACCACGTGCCAAAGGTGTTTTTGATTTTCTCTCTCCAAACTCCATAAAAATGAAAAAATTACCCTAGAATCTTGTAGAGGATTTCACCAACTTTTCATTGATATCAAGAACGCAAAAACCAAGCTCGGATCGAAAGATATGGCCGTTCGAAATTTTAGGGCAAAGCATTGCCAAATCGGGTTGGCGGGCAAAAATTTTGAATTTTTCACCTTTTGGTCATTTGGAAAATTTTCCAAAAATTTCCCGCGCCCCACTTGCTTGAGTGCCACGTGGCATGTGCTTGATTGGGCACGGGCCTTTAATACTTCATTTCCCTTTGTTTTCACCTTTGGAAAATTTTCTAAGAATTCCCCGTCAGACGAGTTGAGGACACGTGGCGAAATATGATTTGGCGCGGGCCCTGGGAAAACACTTTTCTCCTTTTGAAATTTGCCAAAACACTTGGTAAAATTTTTATGTTCTTCCCCCGGTCTGCGGGTCCTGAGACACGTGGCACAAGGCCATTGGGCGCGGGCCTGCCCTTTTAAATTTTCCTCGCGGGCCCGTCCTTAGAATTTTGGCACCACTAGACACATGGCATCATGTGATTGGTCCGCATTTTCACCTTTTGAAATTCTTTTGGGAAAAAATCCCAATCACCTGCCACGCTCCACTTTCCCGAGTGCCCATGGACACGTGGCACAACATGATTGGACGCGGGCCTTCCTCCCAAAATTCTCCTTGCGCCAACACTTAGAAAATTTTGCAAATAACTCCCCTTTGGACACGTGGCATAATTCGATTGGACCACGGGCTGCGGGGAGAATTTTCCCTTTTTGAATTTTGCCGAACACTTGGTAAAAAACCCAAGTTTTCCTCCGACCCCCACCACTTCTTGGACACGTGGCATCATCTCATTGGCTGTGGGCCTCCTAGGGGAAAATTTCCCACAAAAACTCCGCCGAGCCATAACTTCAAAAATACAGGGAGTTAGGAGGAAAACTTTACCTTTCCGGAAAGCTGAGAGAGAGCTCTATCCAATGGTGTCATTTCCAGAAAGTTTTGAGCACCTAAAAAGAAAAAAATTATGACTGAGGCACAAGAGAGGGAATAATGAAAGGAGTTAGCCACAAAATGAACAGGGGGCACATTTTGGATAACAGTCCCTTGGGTTTTCCTCCATTCAAATTAACCATGGAATCTCTAGTGATCATTGTTGTTTTGGGGAAGCACCTTCAAGGTCTAAGAGACAAAGGATCAAAGGCTTTAACAAACCCTTGAGTGGTTTGGTCAAACCCTCAATGAAAAGAATAATAATTCTAATTTATGTGACATTTGTAATCATGATGGAAAGCCTCTAAAACTCATCCACATATTCCTCTATCGTGATTTTTTTATCTCAATTGTGCGAAGCTCTCGAAAGTGAACTTTCGGATCAACTCAATCAAATTTCTGATGAGTCTTCTATAACTCATCATAAGAATGGATCTCATTATGCCCTTGTGTCACCAATCCACAAAACCATCACTCATGAGAAATCCCCTCTAGGTGAAGGGTTGCAAATTTTATGGCATCATCCTCCTCCATAAGCCTCAAAGACAAATATGTATCCAACTTTTGAATTCATGCACTCATTGTCCTTATATTCAAACCATTAAAAATAGACAAATACATCTTGCCCAACACATTATGTACCTCTTTTGGTGGCACATTTTCTCTTGGCTTTGGCTTAGATCTTCCTTTTCTTATCCCATGAACTCGCAAGTGAAATTTTGTCTCATATCTCCCTCAAAAAAATTATGTATTTTGCATAGATTATTGTAATGGGTTGCCCCATTGTAATGGTTTGCCCATATATGGCCTTGTTCGTGTACTGTGGAAGGGTTTCTTCCCTTAGAAGGTGGTTGATCCATGAGCTGATCCAAGAGGTTGCCATGAAATATTTTCTCTGGATGATTTTCCCTCTCCATTATGAACCCTAGGTTCATGATATCTCTCGAATGGTTAGTGCTAGCAAGTCCATAGTATCCGCTTTATCTCGTTTTCTCTTGATGAGCTTGTCGATTTTGGCTTCTTGTGGATCTTGGTTTGCCATGTTATCTTCTTCCATTGCTCGGTTTGATTTCTTTTCTCTCCTCTAATACCATTGTAATATATTTTTAGGGCTGATACTTTGAAAAACAAGGAAATAGCACAAACCCCAAACTTATTTAAATCGATTTTAGACCAAAGAAGCTAAAATTTTAGATCAAGTATGGTACATAAGTCTAATTTTAGGAACAATAGCTTGCATTAAAAAACAAATTTTCACCCAAATATCACCCTAAAACTCATCCACAATATTTATGAACCTTTTAGAAACACTTTAGGACAATTTTCCCCATGAAAACCAATATCAAACACAACTGGAAATTAATTTATCAATAGTAGAAGTATAGTTAAGATAAAATAATCAAACTGGAGGTGTCTCCAAACACCAAAATGGAAAAACATGAAATATTTTATCTTTATAAATTATGTCAAATATGAGTATCAAATGATAATTTAGTTTCGTTCCACTAGAAGGAACTTAAATTCACTCCAACCCTAGTCGCTCCTAAGAGAGGGCTCCAAATAGGTCTTCTTTTTTAATGCCCTAGATAGAAACCAACAAGATGATCATCAGTATTTTCCTTCACACCACCAAATTTGGAGATTTTTCATTCTCCATTCTGCCACAAGGATGGTTATTGTCCTCCTTAAATGCCACACTATGGATTTTCACCCTTAGTGGAGTTGGAAATAGAGCAACCAGCCCTAAAGTCCAAATTGATAAGTATATATGCCAAAAAGTGATGTGTAAATGAGCCTATGAGACTCCTTTTATGCCCTTTGGTTGGCACCAAGAGTTGTAAGAGTGTAGACCGACCTTTTAAGCTTGATTTATCTTTTAATTCCATGTTGGAAACTCTTTAACCTTTACGACCTCTCGAAGGAGATTACTTTTTTATTATTATTTCATGTTAGAAGCACTATAACCCAGCCGACCTGTCTTAGGGAGTAAAACACCAAAGAAAAACATTAATGACAATGAAAGAAAAAGAAAACAAAACCCAAGGACTTCCCTTGTGTAATTCCTTCTTGGCCACAGGAAGAGAAATGGCAAGAAGTCTTCGGTTGGTGCTAGTTTTGGTGCGGTATTGATGCATGATGGGAAAGTGTTTTAAATAGTATAAGCTCAAACCATATTAAATAAATTAAGCCACGTGTGACCTTAAACTTGTAAATATTATGCATGCTTTACAAATTTGGAAGCACTTTTTAGTTGGAAAAGCTGTTTGATTTGAAAATAGCTCATTTAGGACTCAAGTAGAATTTTAACACAACCCACCCTCAATACTATGTAAAGGCATTGGTTGCGGTTCTTATCACGAGTATGGATTTGATGTTGGCTATATAAAGGGTAAGGAAAATAGGGTTATCAATGCCTTAATTAGAAGAAGATATATTGATGTACCATAACTACCATTTAAACAACCTTTAAGGAACAAGTTTTGCAAAGAACTACTTGGGTGTAGTTTCTATCAACAGGGTAAGTAGGCACTTATTATTAACGTACAAAACCATTGATGTGATTGTTATAAGTTTGAGTGAGATGGGCTCTTGATGTACAAAATTGGTTCTAAAGGAAGGCAACTTACACACATGTGTCCTCGAGGAATTCTATAGCTCTTTATTTGTGTGATTTGGTGACAAGCGAAAATGAAAAACCTTATCCCATTCCTTCCTTGTGGGACTAAGGGTTTGGAGATAGAGGAAAGTTGTACGAAGATATCCGGATTAGTTTTAGGATATATTGACTTTTATTTTGTATTCCTATTAGATTCCAAGAGTTCAATAAATGTAATAAATTACTTAGTTATTTTTGTGAGCTTATATAGTCAAATTATAAATAGACTTTAATATTATAAGGTCGGTCATAAGTTATCATGTGGCACCCCTTATGTTATAAAAGGAGGATGCTTGGCCATTATGTCATATGTTGAATCTTATTATTTCTTCTTGGAAAAGGTTGTACCTTTCCTTTCTCTCTCATCAAGGACGAAAACCCTTGTTTGAGACCACTTCAAGGATGAAAACCCTTGATAGTGGAACTTGTCTTGGGGATGAAAACCCTCAAGCAAGGATATTTGGAATTATTGAATATCTTAAGGTATTTGGAGCTGATATCTTTCTATCTAGCCCTAGGCGACTTGCATCATGAGCATTTTGGAGGTGTTTTGATGGATGTATGGTATGATTCTTGCATGGATGGACTTGTACTAATTTCTAAAGGCGAAAGCAATCCTTCTTTGCATGTTTGAGCCAATAATTCAGCCTTCCCAAGTGGGGCGAATGGCATAGGAGTGGGGTTTGCAATGATTTGAAGGGTTTCTCCATGTTTGGTTTGCATCATTCAATTCCCAATAATTTATAAGGGTGAAATTTGTTTTACATTGAAATTAGGAGGGTTTTGGCATGCATAATCAGATCTAAAATATTTATTTATTTTTGTAGCAACTAGGGTTTGAAGGAAATTTGTTCCAGCATTCCTAGGCTTCCAAAAATTATAATTCCTTCACCAAATGATTGTTGAGATTGAGTAATAATTTATGAATATATTTGGAGTGATCTTGCATGGTTTTTAGGGCATTTCCAAGAAGGGAAAATTACTTGAAAGGTAGGTTTATCATGTTTTGGGGAATGTTTGGGCAAGTTGATTTGATATTTGTATTCATCATATCTTTAAACCCCTAAATCCCAAGTTTCGTGATTTTTGGAGCTTCTTAGGAAAAATTATGAAATTTTGAAGTAATACATACATTTTGCAAACTCCAATGTGCTTTTTCAGTCATTTCCAGTCTTCTACAAGTTGGTTCCAGCCATTTGAAAAATTAATTTCATTCTTCTTCTTTCAGCCCTAGCTAATTGTGGAGGTCCCCCCAAAAAGGGACATTACTGACAAAATTCATGTTTTAGCCTTTCCCATACACAAATCTTCAAAATTTCATCAACAACATGAAACCCTTAGTGAATTCATGAAAAAGTAATGCTTCAACAATAAATTACAAACTGCTGGAATTAATTATTGCTCAAAAATAGTTGAAACTTCAAAATTCCATATCTTCATAAATACTTGGAGATAAAATGCAAATGATAGCTAAAAATGACCACAAAATGGAACCTATCAAACAAAATTAGAATCAGATTTTCCATTGCAGAAAGCCACTAAAAAGTGATTCCCAAATCTCAAAATGGGTAGATCAAGTTGGCTACGAATGTGGCAGCCCCAAAAAAGCATGCCCTAGCTGGAATTTGTGCCCTAACACGGATGGAAACCCCGTCGTTCTAAAATTTTGAATTTTAAGCTCACTTGTGACTCTGGATGAAGCCACCAATGCAACAATTGAGAGTTTTTGTCCCCAAGTATTGGGACTATTGAGGGTTTTCATCCCCAATATGATCCAATAAAGGTTTTTCACCCTCAAAAGTTGAAAATGAGAGCTCAATGCTCTAATTTCAAAAAGAGAAGTATAAAATTCACTAGATGATCCTCACATGATTCTCTCCAACTCCTTTTATGCACTTTCCCTCCTTTTAATTCTAATTTATCATTGACATTATTTGAATTAGAGAGCCCCCCTTCTATTTTAAGAATATAACAAAAGTTGCGGACATGAAGTTACTTTTTGGCTAACTTATTCTCCCAAGTACCACTTTATAATAATAACTTAATGAAGTGCTTGTAATAATAATTAGTATGCACTTAAAATTAAATTATTAATTTTGCATTCTTCTATCCCCATTAGGTGACCAAAAAAATAGTGAAAATAGGCTATGGGTTCTTTCTCTACGCTTTAGTATTTAAAAATACCTTTTATTTTAATAATAATATAATTAAGTTATCCCAAATGAAGAGTTAGTCGGGCCCAAATTAAAATATTATTAATTATTTTTAATTTATAAAAGGGAACATTACAAAGAAAGTTCACCATAGGCAACAAAGCTTTTTGCAGAGTTAATCTAAAGAAGAGCTCTATCGAGTTTGGTAAATAAGTAAAAATTGCACCGATATATGTATGACCATTTGATGTGTTAGAAGTAATCCACACCTAGCATAAAGACTTGTATTGTTCCCAACTCTCTCCCAACTACATAATGTTTCTCAAGTTTCATTACAATGTTTCTCACATCTTAGACTAAAAAATTATTGTAGGTGTAGGACCCAAGGGTGGTTTTGGTAGAGCCAATTTGAATGTTAGATATTCCAAAGTTGTGCTTTACAGTAGGAAGGTTCCTCAATCTGGTGGGACCAATACTCCAAGGAGAGTGCCACCTTGGATAATCAAGAAGAGATTTACTGAGTTTTTCTACACCAATTTTTTTAGTGTTATGTTAGACACTTTATTGATTATGGTACTTTACGATATTGCAAGACTCATTGATGAGATACTATGTGTATGATGTTTAGACAATATTTATTGTTGACTTTATTCATGTTATGATGTTTTATGTTAACTTAGCCATCGAGGATGACATATCTTCATATTAGGGAAGAATGTCTCCCTTTTTGTGTCCGATGAGAAAATAATATTTTGATGGAACAAATGGCTAATTTTATGTGTAACACGTTAATTAAGTTCATTATGATTATTTGGATTTTAATTATTACGAGTGTAACATATGATTGTCATTAATGTGGATTTATAACATATTTTTATTACCATTTAGTATTCTTAAATTATTTACACACCTCGAGATTAACTATGATTTTCTTGATCTAAAATGGTTGTGAAAAAAATTTCCTCTCACAAAAACATAGACACATAGAGGAAGGGAATCATTAGGTGATAGATGCAGGCTGAAACACTTACACAGGGAAGCTTTGAGAACTTACACATGCACAAGTTATGAGTATAGAGCTTGTTTATTTATTATCCAACATTTTATGTACTTACATGTTTAATGAGTTCCCTAATATAGTACTTATTTTTATGTTATTTGATTGTGCTTGTGGTTTCTTTTGGCTCACAAGCTCATATTACAAGTAGAAATTCTCACTACTTAGGTTACGTTGAGTGGTGTAAGCCCCTCAAAGTAACCTTGGCAACAAGTGTCATGACTATCCAAATCACACTTGTATTAACATTTAGTCAAGTCTCCACTAACATCCCAAACCTACACAAAGACTCCCTAAACAAATACAACACCAATTAAAGTTTGGTGTGGACTTGCACTATTTACTTGTGTGCATTAGTGTTCACTTCCACATTACTTTTATATGATAACTTCAAACATTATACTTGTAACTTTGACACAATATTTTAAAAACATACAAAAGACATTTAAGCCTTATAAGTTACTATTCCCTATTGTAATATGAGGATCAAGTAAAACACTTGCCCTATAGATTTAAAAGGGCCTCAAAAGGCATTTATGCCTTGAACATTTTGGGGAAGAAGATTATTTAAGAAAATATAATGTTAACCAATACTAATGACTAGTCTCGACAAGAATTTTGAAAAATAATTAAAATAATACCTATGGCCATGACCACAGCAACAGACTATTCTCCCCATAAAATGCATCGCCTAACATCATGTCAATATGTTATACCATAACACCATACTAACATACCATTCACCAACTTCACCGACATGGTGAGGATGGAAAACATTTTCGGTAGGATGAGTGTGGCCTTCATCAAAAGGAGAGAGGCTCAGTTTTAATTTTCATCATTGTTTTTCATGCATTTATGCCCAAATCATGTTTTTGCCCAAAAATTAGGGCGATTCATAAAAAATAACATTTGGAAGGAACTTAGAGGCAAAGAAACGGCATAACCAAGTGTTTATAAAATCATGGGCTGATATTCCAACTTTACCAAGCTTATTACCAAGATTGGTGTCGACAAGGTTGTGAATCACCTTAATCGTGCAAGCGAAGGGCATTTCGGCATAGATGGGGGAGCGGTGAATGCGAAACGAGGGAGACACCCATGAGCACCCAAACAATAGTAAGTTTCATAGAAAGCGACCCTATTTTTGATGTATTTTGAAGTCTCATATGGAGAAAGGAAATTTTGTTGGATCTCCTTTCTTACACTCCATGTGTTATCGATTATGAGCAAATCCCTTGTTAATGTCATTTTTGTTGTTTTGTTATCACCCATTACAAAACATAACATTTAGGCCCAATCTTTGCACGCATCTCATATACAGGTGTCCCGAGAATGAAATATTCATTTTGGATAACACCAATCACTAGGATAACACATTTTCTTGACTATTACCTTTTCTTGTTACATGATTAAAACATGATACAATCAAATAATCAATAGACTATGTATATGTATATATATGATCATAACTACAAGCTCTGTTTTATGGCTACATTTTATAGAATCATTTTGGAAAATAGTTCACATGTTTTCTATTCTCTTGAACTTTTGGATCCGATAGATACATGGTATTAACAAACCAGTCCTCATACATAATCTACTATTCCATATGGGTATGAAAATGTTTAGAATAGGTGTTATTCCAATCGTGGCAACTAGTCCTGCTTTGTTTAAATGTGTGTTTTGCATGACACGTTAACGTATTGCAAAGCAGAGAAAACACAAAACAAACCTAATATTTGTAAATGTAAGTGTGTTCTTTGACTCTGAGTTCTAACTTTAGTCTTGTGCTATTCATTAATGAACATTCCTCTAATGTTTTCTCATGCTTTCTTTCCCCTTATTACCAAGCTTTAGTGACACTTCAAATGCCAAACCCTTACTAGGATTGTCACAGTCCTAAAATGGTCGACCATGACTCCTAACAATTGCAAATTGTGAGCTATTCTCTAAGGATTTCTTTTCACACTCTTCCTTACAATTGTTCAAAACCTCTTTACAACTAACTCCACTTCTATGTGATTCACTCTACTTCCTCCTTTCAATACATTTCAAACAACTACCCACTTGTTTGCTATAATTTCTCATCTAACTGTAATAGTATAGTCATTTATCTTTTTGAATATGACTCTCTTTTAGTCTCTTACATAGTACATGATTTTGAGCATTCTATCACATTCTAAATCTTTTGTACACTTCCTTATAGAGACACTTCATTCAATCCTTAGTACTTATTTGCTTGGTGCTCCTAAGACTTTCACAAAATGGGCTTAAGGATTGAATTGTACCTTCGATATCCTTTGTATGCAATTTTGAAAGTTTGACTTGTGCATTGATTATTATGAATCCTTGTTTCTTTTGTACCTTGCTCTCAACTTGTTAGATCACCAATACTTCTACATAAGACACCATTGACCATTCTTAGGTCTATTTTGTCACACTCTCTTCTAGGATTGGGCCTACACATTTCTTGATCCCCATTACTTTCTTGATCTCTTAAACACCCTAATAGGTATTTTTCCTCCTTTTAAGACTTTATTAACACCATCCCAAACCCTCAGGGTTGTCAAGGCTTGAATCAAACCCTTCACTTCCACTAAATTTTCCAAACTTCTTAAACATTGTATGTCCACAATCCAGATTGTGTTTATCAATTATTGGACTATCTGATTCCATTATCAATTCTTGTAAGGTTATATTGATCCGTAAACTTCTAAATCAACTAATAACACCATATTTAAGACTTCTATCAAGATCTCATTCGTTCTTTATATTGATTTTCTTATTTCTAATCCTCGAGGACAAGGTACTCTATCTTATGTAGGAAAAGTATGAGTTTTCTCATTATTGGGGTCCTGTGAACTCATGTAATAGTTTTGTTGTTGTGTAAATGTGTGTGAGGAAATTGACAATTTCAAAACACGACAATTATACCCATGTACCGAAATTTTCATGTTTTATCATTCTCATGCACCTCAGTCAATTCGTCAGGTCTAGTCACCCCTTTATTTGATTTCAAATTGGTCCCTAGGTGATTTAGGAAATTCTATTCATTCCCCCTATGTGATTTTAGGGAGTTTTGAAAAGATACTATCTTTTGGCGGTATTGGGAAGGGCTATCACTAGCCTTCCCAAGACTAGACCAACCACCAGGGAGGCTGAGCGGAAGGGCCAAATTAAACATGGAGGTGAATTGAAGACATTAAAACCTCATGGAAATTATTTTTGAATCTTTGGGGAAGTTTTGAAAAGCTTGGGACAATTTGAGTAAAAACAAGGTTCTGGCTTACAAGCCTAGTGCAATGACATAGGCCTAAAATAGTTATCGGGATTGAGAAGAAGATTAGGAGCTCCGGATGGAATTAGAAGTAAAAAAAAACATATCTGGAAATATGATTCTAATACCTACATGATGGTGAAATAATATTTTTCACAACACCTTGGCGCATAGGATTGGCGGGCGGTTTTATCGAATCAAGTGGAGTCTCAAATCACAAATATGATTTTTCAAGGATTATATGAATGAATAAATACATGATACTCCCACCATTGGATTAAAAGTACATTTCTAGTCAGGATAATATAAAATTTCACCAATAAATTCCACTGGGAACTCGAGCTATCTTCTTTCTAAGTTGCCCTCTCAAAGGCAGTTTAGGACTTAGTCATTTTTCGGGAGGACACGTGTCGGCACCGAGCTTTGGAGGGATTTCATGTCCACTGAAATCCCTAAGGTCAGGTACACCAACCATTTAAAAATTCTCCCATCCCCATATGACCTATTGGACCCTCATGTGACCTCTAGACTTGTGGCTCGGCCCATGTGTATTTTTGGAGCATTCATTCCCTATCGTCGGATCGTGCGCCACGTGTCGGCTCAGAACACCGTGAAACCGATGTCCCTTATTTCCCTAAGTTGGGGGACATAAGACATGTAAAAATGTGCCCATCCCTATGGGAGTCTTTTGAACACCCATGTGACCGGATTTGACCGGCCCCAGTGCATTTTTGGAGCATCCAGTTTCCCTGCCGTCGGATCGGGCGCCACGTGTTAGCTCCCGAGGACCATTGTGGGCAGATGTCCCTTATGTCCCTAAGGTGAGAGACATAAGACCTTGAAAAATTTTCCAAGACCCCTATGAGGAGTCTTCCAGACACCACGTGATTGACTTTTAGCCCTCGGTTGCATTTTTGGAGCATTCATCCCCTATCCTCGGATCGAGGACACATGGCCTCACCTTGACCACCATGGAAATTGATGTCCCTCACGTCCCTAAGATCAAGGACATCGGGGAAAAAAATTCACCCAGATCCTCCATGTGCATGTTTTGAAAATTTTAAATCCAACACTTAGTTGTTTCTTCCCCTCATTTCTCCTTCACAACTTCATACATTGCCATGGCTCCATGCATGATTGTCCATACACCCGGTCCACCATTATTGCTCTGAACCAGCTCACTTTATGGCCACATAAACTCCCCAAACACTGAATCACCTTTCCCAAAATTATGTGCAGGTCTCATAAGAAATTCTCATCAAGCTAAGAAGGAGAAACGAAGAACACAAGAAGGAGAAAAGGAGAAAACTCCATAACCATGAAATGAGAAGTTGAAGAAATCTCCCAAATGGATGTGTGAAACAACAAGATATATTTTTTTGTTCATTCCTCTACCCAAGGCCATCAAGAAGACACCTTCAAACCCTCCTCTCATGCAACAGAGCATCCACAGTGAAGAAATCCCACTTCTAGCTCAACGAAGAAAAAATCCAATTTCCCATCAAACCGTTGGGCAAAACAGAAGTAGAATTACACGTGAAGCATCAAAACAAAAAACCCATATCAAATATATAATTTTATTTACAAATGGAGGAGAAAACCAGACCTGCAATTTTGAGGTCCATTAATGGCTGCCGCATCCAGAAGCACTACGGATCTGAAATTTAAGACTTTAAAATCTCCTGGACTATTAAGCGTGGGCCTGCTTGAAATTTCATAGGGTAATATTGGGAAAAAAACCCATATAAAAAAACTTCATTCCATGTCAATTCAACTCCCGAGAATCTAACTTTCTAAAAATAGCGGAGTCTACTACATAGGAAGGCGCTATTTTGGGAAAGTCATCAACGAAGAACTGCGAAGGAGGCGAAGACATTAGAGGTGTGCTACGGTTGCGAATTCACGAACAAAAAAATTTACACTTACTAAAAATAGTAAGTGGGCCCTCAGCACCTTGCTAAAAATAGAAAGTTGATCCGAGAAAGAGCGAGGAGCGCTTGAGGAGAAAGAGGAAAACTAAGTCATGACATCCGGTTAAAGATTGGGGACTTGATTTCTCACACTTTACTAAAAATAGTAAGTTGATTTTACCTAAGGGAGATATGAAACCAAAGTGGATGGGTTAGAAGCCTTCTCGAAGGATCACAAAGTGGAGAACAGTCGGACAATGGAGCCAAGTCCAATGCACATGACTCATCCTTTGGCACCAATTCGTATTCTTCTTCTTCCTCTTCTTTCTCTCTCTCTCTTCACTCCTCATACGACACTCTCTCTTTGATGTTATATTTTGGGTTGAGGGTTGCACTTTTTAATATGACTTAAGTGACTTTAGAAATATAATGTAAATTAAGTCACCTTGCTATTACAAAAGGGACTTAAATATTTAAAGTGGCATATGAATAGTCTTAAGTCATAATAAGGTATTTGAAAGGTCGTGAGGAAGATGAGGAGTCGATTCTATTCTATAAATTGTCAAAGCCATTCCCATTTCGAAGGGTTGGTGATTGATCTTGTAAACTCAAGAGTATATTGTACTATGAGAGAACAAAGGAGAGAACCATTTTCTTCAATTTCCTCCATTTCTCCACTATGTACAACTTCTATTTAAGCATCAATACAAGAAGAAGGAGTTTCTAGCTTTCTTTGACTAAGGGATTTCATGATACTTTGTGTTCATCAAATTCTATTTGGTCTTGTTGCCATTTACTAGGGTTGTTTCCTCTAAATTTAGTGCATGTGATGAAGTTTCTAACTAGTGTGTGTGCAGGAATCTAATTTTCTACCTGCAACATTAGTTCTCCTACCTCAATTCTCACTCCCTTTCCCACTTTCAGACAAAGTCTTCCCTAGCAAGATATTGCTAGCTTTGTCACGTAGGTCAGTGGAGTGCCCCTATTGGATCCCCGGTCGAAAGGCCACCACATAAATCCACATTTTCTCACGCATGCATATATGGCAGCTACACCGGTTAAGTAGAGGGACTTAGATTCCCAGAGCGTTGGCAAGAAATCCACAAGTTTGTCCACCTGACAAATTTTCTTTCCAATAGTTTTTGGTGCCCATAGTAGGGTAGATTTAGCAAAGATCTGCACTGAATATGACCCATGAGATCCAAAAATACCAAAAAAATGAAATATTGAAAAAAATAAAAAAGGAGTTCATAAAAGTTCATTTTTGAAAGATACTTTGCTGATTTCGCATGTGACTTTTCACATTCCACAGTGTCCTTTTGTGTTCCCACTGCAAAAGTTTCCAAAAGTTGGTAAAGGAAAATACAGGGTTGAGCAAGTCGAGAGATGTTGTTGATTCCAATTTCAAGGCTTTGAAAAATTAGCAAGAATGAATTAGAGATAATCCTTACTTCTTCTCTCAAGCCTCCTCTCCATCTAGCGCTTCAAACAATTTACTTGGAAATCCTGTCAAAACTCATGTTGATACTCCCCCTTCAAATTCTCCCATTTTTCATTGAGTTCAGGAAGAAGAAGAATTTTGTAAATAGAACAAAAATAGAAAGCGACAATGGAAGATAAAGAAGAAAGACCTCAACCCATTGTTCCATGGGGAAGGAATACGGGCCCACTTTCTCTTGAACCACCTCTTCACGATCTACCAATGGGTTCCTGCAAGAACTTTCCAAATTTCAAATGTGACATGACACACGACATCCCGAAGAACACATTTTTGCTTTCATGACATCATGTGGAATTCTTGGTGTCCAACATGAAGACGTTGTTATAAGATTGTTCGTGGAGTCCCTCTAAGAAAAGTAGCAGAATGGTTCTACCTCCTGCCTTCCCGATCCATCACTAGTTGTGATGAAATCAAGATTGCCTTGAGGAAAGATTTAAATCAACCGAAAGCTGCCAGAGACCTCTTGGTGCGGTTGGCTCGAAATAGGAAAGGAGAAACCATGAGAGACTTCGTGGCTCATTTTGAATGGTTGCTTCACAGGATACCTGAAGAGGATTTTCCATCTCAAAAAAATGTCAAGAGATTCTTCATCAATGCTCAATCATTAGAAGTAGGGTTTTTGCTGCAAATATCCCAACCAAGGAACGTTGTAGAAGCACAAAGGATGGCCATTGAACTTGATGATGATATCATCCTCTCTAGAAAGATCAAGAATCCATCAAAGGGAAAAACCCAACATCCTAGAGATGAGAGAACCAATCCATCGCTACAAAAGTTGGCGAATGAGATGGCATCTTTGAAGAGGGAATTATTTGAACAAGTATCTTCTCAAAGAAGAAACATAAATTAGATTGTAGGAGCACCCCAAAGGCTCACCTTGGAGGCCCCACCCATGAATGTAAATTGCAGATTTCAAGAAAGTGAAGGTGGTAATTTCCTAGAAAGTGATGAGTTTGAAAATGATACACAAATCAGATTCTATGAGTATTCTGGATGTGATGAAGAAGACAAAGAAGATGCACCTAGTTTCTCATGTGTGGTATTCACTCGTTCTCAGTCTGAGAAAGGAAAATCTCCTTCCACTGTTGTAAAGAAAAAGAAGATTGAAGATCCTCCTGTGGCGACTCCACAAAATAAAATAATTAGTCGAGGATCCCCACTTCCATCTTCCATGAAGTTTGCATTGTTAGAGCTTGATCCTGTAGCAAGTAAGAAGGCCTCTTTATTCCAAGTAAGTCTTCTGATACCTTTCCCAATTCTAAATCCAAATTTTCTCCTGCAAAATATAATACCTTGAAAGCTCCTAGTGTGTCGTTCAAAATACCGTCCATCCCTCAAACATCAAATCTTGCTCCCAAACCTGTCCAAACTCTGAAATCAGTCCCTTCACCCCCCTTGTCCACATCTTCTCCCTTTGACTTCATATAATATGCAAACAAATCCAAAGTGTAGATTATCAAACTGAATATTTGCGGACTCATCTGAGAACAATTTGAGAGGTTCATCAATATATCGGGGAGTCGTAGTCTAACACCCAATGTTGTAACATCTAGTTCCAAAGGCATCTACCAAAATCACCTACACCTCCCTCGAAAACATGCTTTCTTTGAGTGCATCAAAGACTGATAAATTTGAACCTTTCTATATATCCCTTCTTGTTGGAGAATATGTCTTGAACAATTGCATAATAGATTTTGGTGCCTCGCACAACGTGATGCCTTTAAAGTTCGCCAAGGATCTCAAACTTACCATGACTTCACCTAACATCTCTTGTTACTCTTAGAGTCAAGAAAGGTCCCACTTTTAGGGAAGGTCAAAGATGCATAGGTGGCTCTCGCCAGATTTCCATCTGAAAGTTTCAGTGATGATTTTGGTAGTAGATGTCCCAACCTCGTTCGGAATGTTGTTGAGTAGAAATTTCTACCATGAGTTAGGAGGGAAAGTTAAGATGAATCGGTCTTCTACAACCATACCAATGAATGGAGACATGGAGAAATTTCTTCCCAAGAAGAAGATGAGGTACACGGTATGAAATTCCAGAAGCCTGGAAGCTAACATCTTGTATCAAGATAACAGGCAGAAGAATCACTTGGTGACAATTGAGGAGGAAGAAGATATTTCCATCTTGATAGGGCCAGATATGCCTTCTCGAAAACATCTGGATTTTAAAATAGCATTGAGGAGATTCGAGGTTCTGAGAGGGTAGCCACAATTGCTAGGCGATGCGAGATCATGAGGAAGAGGAGATGGTTCTCAATGAATTTCAAGAAGATAAATCAGTTTATATGTTTTTCAAGATGAGGAGTTATTCTCATTCCCATTTGGGATGAAGATGATCTTAGTCGAGGCCATATATGGAGAGAAAAATCAGCTTGCAATGATCCTTTGAAAGGCTTGAAAGAAATTTCCATACAAGAATTTTGCTAAGATCAGTGGAATAAATAGAAGACCCTAAGATAAGTCTCAAACTCGATGCAAGCCATGAATATGCAAGATAAACATGAAGCTGACTTAGAAGCCCCAACCAGTGTGAAGGTTGGCTATGTTGAAACAAAGAAATATGTGAAATATGATGTCCTATTGAACTAATGGTTGATGGATACAATGATGAAATCGAGGTATTTTCTTTCCCATTCAAAGGAAGAACCTTTCCATGATAAAGAAACTAAAGAAAAGATTTTGAGACCTCTGAAGATGAATCTCTTTTCAATGAAGGATTGGTAGAGTGTAGTGATTCCCAAAATGAAGAGGTAATCCCTCTAGATAGTTTCCTTGAGCTAAAGGATAAAGATTCTTCAAAGGCGTATAAAGAGGAGTTACTGAGAAATGATGAAGCATAACTCCGTGTAAGAAATCTTGGATGCGGTAGAAGTTATAGAAGATATCAAGCTGATTCTTGATCTCTTCACTAGTGTCATGGACATACAAGACAAGTATGAGTTCGCATCCAATCCTTACAGTCGAGTACTCAAGCACCTTGTAATGGAGTAGACATAACGGACAAATCAAATGTTTCTCATGGAGAAGATGTCAATGAGCATAGACCCGGGAAAGAAAGTAACTCAGAATACCAAAGGAATTGGAACAAAAATTGGCTCTGGGGCAGTGATAGCATACTCGATGGAGAATCAACTATATGGATAAACATGGAAGGAAACTGACACTATGAAATTGATTTCAAATAACATGAAGGCAGTGGAATTTCCAAGCAAGGACCTAGGCATCAAGAATCTCACATGGACTCACTCCTACCAAATACACAAAAATTGTGAAAGCACCTAGATTTCATAAGCGGTGAGGAGGAGGCTACTTTCGGAACTTTGTCAATGGCTTCGTAGATCCATCACTCAATGTTGCCCACTCAAGAGTAACTCTTGAGGAAAGGAAAATTACTTTAGTGAAAGTGGTTTTCCCCACCTAGTACCTTAGGTGATTCTTAGTTGTTTTTTTCCTTTTGTTGTGTGTTGTGTGTTTCCTTTCCATCAATTTTTGTGTGTGTGTGTTTCCTTCTTCAATATTTCTTTACTAGAGGTTGTACACATGACTCTGTGAGGCCATATGGATAAGGCCTTTAGTAAATGAATTATATGGTCTAAAATTGAGATTCTAGATTCCCGTGTCATGTCTTCATTATGCTCAGTCCATGTCATGTCCCCAAACTAGAGCCAATTGTTGTCGTGCAAATGTATAAAGAGAAAATTGATAATTTACGAGCACGACAACTATACCCATGTCTGAAATTTTCATGTTTTATCATTCCCGGGAACCTCGGAGTCAATTCACATCGGTCTGACCGTCACCCCTTTATTTGATGTCAAATTGGTCCCCTAGATGATTTAGGAAATTCTATTAATTCCCCTAGGTTATTTTAGGAGTTAGAAAGATACAATCTTTTGGCGGTATTGGGAAGGGCTATCACTAGCCTTAGAGGTGGACCAACCACCTTGGAGTGGAATGAAGGGCCAAATTAAATATGGAGGTGAATTGAAGACCTTAAAACCTCATGGAAATTATTTTTTGAAGGTTTGGGGAAGTTTTGAAAAGCTTGGGGCAATACGAGTAAAAACAAGGTTCAAGCCTAAGCGATACATAGCCACGAAATAGTTGGCGGGCTTCGTGAGAAGAAGATTACAGAGCTCAGGAATGGAATTAAAAGTAAAACAAAACACAATTGTAAATAGGATTCTAATACCTACATGATGGAGAAATAACGTGTTTCACAACACCTTGGTGCATGGGATTGTGCTTTGTTTTTATACAAGTGGAGTCTTAAATCACAAATCCATTTTTTTAGGGATTATATGAATGAATAAAGACATTATACCCCCACAATTGGATTAAAATTCCATTTCCATTTAGTATCATATAAAATTTCACTAATAAATTCCACCAGGGAGCTCAAGTTATCTTCTTTGTAAGTTGTCCTCTCAAAGGCGATTCAAGACTTAGTCATTTTCGAAGGACATGTGTCGGCCACCAGGATCCGGGGATTTCATGTCCCGATGTCCCTGAGGTTAGGTACACCAATCATTTAAAAATTCTCCCAGCCCCCATGTGACCTATTGGATCCTCATGTGACATCCAGGACTTGATGATTGACCCCAGGGTGCATTTTTGGAGTATTCATTCTCTCATTGTCGAATCGGGTGCCACGTGTCACCTTCAGGACCACCGTGGAAACTGATGTCCCTTATTTCCTTGAGGTGGGGAACATCAGACATGGAAAAATGCACCCATCCCTATGGGAGTCTTGAACACCCACGTGACCGACTTTCAGACCCCGGTGCATTTTTGGAGCATCCATTCCCCCTACTAGTCAAGTCGAATCGGGCGCCACGTGTCGGCTCCCGGGACCACGTGGAAACTGATGTCCCTTATGTACCTAAGGTGAGGGACATCAAACATTGAAAAATGTGCCCATACCCTATGAGGAGTCTTTTGGACACCCACATGACTGACTTTCAGCCCCCAGGTGCATTTTTGGAGCATCCATCCCCTATCGTCGGATCGAGGACACATGGCATCACCTTGACCACCGTGGAAATTGATGTCCCTCACATCCCTAAGGTTAGGGACATCAAGGACACAAAAATTTTCCCAGCCCCTCCATGTGCATGTTTTGAAAATTTTAAATCCGACACTTAGCCATTTCTTCCCCCTCATTTCTCCTTCACAGCTTCATACATTGTCATGGCTCCGTGCATGATTGTCCAGACACCGGTCCACCATTATTGCTCCAAACCAGCTCCACCATGGCCACATAAACTCCCCAAACACTGAAGCACCTTTCCACAGGTGTTTTGCAGGTCTCAAAAGGAATTCTCATCAAGCTAAGAAGGAGAAATGAAGAACACAGAAGGAGAAAAAGGAGAAAACTCCATAACCATGAAATGAGAAGTTGAAGAAATCTCCCAAACGGATGCATGAAACAAAAATATATATTTTTATATTCATTCCTCTACCCAAGGCCATCAAGAAGACACCTTAAAACCCTCCTCTTGTGCAACAGAGCATCCACAGTGAAGAAATCCCACTTCTAGCTCAACGAAGAAAAAATCCAATTTCCCATCAAACCGTTGGGCGAAATGAAGTAGAATTGCATGTGAAGCATAAAAAAAAAAACCCATATCAAATATATAATTTTCTTTACAAATGGAGGAGAAAACCAAACCTGCAATTTTGAGGTCCATTAATAGATGTCACATCCAGAGAAGCATTTTCAAGTCGAAATTTAAGACTTTAAAATCTCCTAGACTATTAAGCGTAGTAAGGCCCGAAATTTTAGAGGGTAATATTGGGAAAAAACATATCAAAAAACTTCATTCCATGTCAATCTAACTCCTAGAATCTAACTTTCTAAAAATAGCAGTCTCTACATAAGAACTACTATTTCGGGAAAGTCATTAACAAAAGATCCCGCAAAGGAGACGAAGACATCGAGAGGTGCACTACTGGTGAGATTTCACGAGAATGAACATTTTTGCACTTACTAAAAATAGTAAGTGGGTCCTCGAGCACACTCTTTAAAAATATAAAGTTAATCCACAAAGAACGAGGAACGTAGGGAGAAAGAGGAAAACTAAGCATGACATCTTTTTGAAGATCGGGGGACTTTATTTCTCACACTTACTAAAAATAGTAAGTTGATTTCAACTAAGGGAGATATGAAACCAAAGTGGATGGGTTAGAAGCCTTCTCAAGATCATGAAGTGGTGAATAGTCGGAGAATGGAGCCAAGTCCACTGCAAGAATGACTCATCCTTCAAAGACAATTCTTCTTCTTCTTCTTCTTCCTCTTCTTTCTCTCTCTCTCTTCGCTTACTCATACAAAACTCTCTCTTCAATGTATATATTTTGTGTTGAGGGTTACAATTTTTAATATGACTTAAGTAACTTTAGAAATATAATGTAAATTAAGTCGCCTTGCTATTATAAAAGGGACTTAAATATTTAAAGTGGAATATGAACAATCTTAAGTCATATTAAGGTATTTGAAAGGTCATGAGGAAGATGAGGAGTCAATTCTATTCTATAAATTGTAAATCCATTCCCATTTCAAAGGGTTGGTGATTGATCTTGTAAACTCAAGAGTATATTGTACTTTGAGAGAACAAAGGAGATAGCCATTTTCTTCCATTTTCCCCCTTCTCAAATTTCCTCTGTTTCTCACTTAATATGCTGACTTTTTGTTTACGGATCAATATAAGAAGAAGGAGTTTCTAGCTTTCTTTGACTAAGGGATTTCATGATACTTTGTGTTCATCAAATTCTATTTGGTCTTGTTGCCATTTTCAGGGTTGTTTCCTCTAAATTTAGTGCATGTGATGAAGTTTCTAACTAGTGTGTGTGCAAGAATCTAATTTTCTACTTGCTGACATTAGTACTCCTGCCTCAATTCTCACTCCCTTTCCCACTTTCGAGACCAAAGTATTCCCTAGTAAGATATTGCTAGCTTTATTCTGATGTGGTCGAGTGGAGTGCCTGTTGGATCCCGATCAAAAGGCCTCCACATAAATCCATAATTTCTACGCACATGCATATACTGGACGATTCTGTAGGTTAAGTAAAGGGACTTAGATTGTGTTGTCGCCATCGAGAAATCCCCCTCATTCTTTAATTCAATATCAAAAATTTGAGCTCATGCCCTCAGAAGTGTTCAAGTAAAGTGGAAGTCCGAAAAGATAGAAATTCATGCTTTGAAATTGTTTAAACCCTCCAGGTCTGCGTGTTTTGATAAATTTTCTGCTTTTCTATTTGGACCCGTGAAAATTTTATCGTTGTCCTCATTTGAATGAAACTATAAATCTTCCTATGGCCATGGATCATCAAACCTTTTATTATTTTCAATTCCTTGGTTCACGAAAGAAATTTGAAAATCAAGCGCAAAATGGTGGAGTTTTCTTCTTCTCTACATTTTTCCATAGTCGTGAATGATGGGCGTTTTCTTCCTTGTCAAATTTTGGCTCCATTATCCACGGGTACGTGGACATATCTAATTGGAAGCAAGTCGAGAGGAGAACTTTGAGGTTTTGAGCCTCTTTGTAAAAAAGGATAAAATTCATAAAGTGACCTGACCCCAATCATGCTAAAAGGAAAAAGTCAAATCTTGAGCATCGTTGGAAAGTCAAAAGCGGGGCAGGAAGCGGTTAACAAAGCCTTTTGATCTTTTTAGCCTTGTTTCCAAGAGGGAAAAAGTCAAATGTTGAGCCCACATCAAAAGAGTCAAAGTGGGGAGGCGGATCGTTGGGGAGATTTGAGAATTTGAGCCTTGTTTTCATTAAAGGGGCTTAAAGTTAAAAAAAGTGACCATGAGTGCGCCCATGCCAAGAAAAATTCAAATTTTAAGCCCACATCAAAAGAGTCAAAATGGGAGGCAAGAGCGGTGGAGTAATTTGTGTTATTGATCTTGTATTAAAAAAGTTAAAATTATAAAAAGTGACCCGCGACTTTGTCTCCACTCAAGTGAAGCCATGTGTCGGGGGCTTATATCAAAAGTGGAAAGGCAGGACAAAAAATGTAAAAAATGTCAAATCTCTATAAAGTCACAAAATGCGAAAGGCATCCTCCATGCCCTCTCAATAAATTTCTCCACGTGGACAACTCTGGTTTAAAGTTTTAAAGGCAAGATAAAGCGGTTCAAATTCAAAGTTACAAAATGGGTGTAATGCTGCATTATGAAAAATCTGGTTTTTCTCGCCATTGGCATTTCTTCACGAATCAAGAATCTAAACGGATGTAAATGATTGAAAAAATTGTAAACCATTTCTTGCTAACAAAGAAGAAGTTGTAATTATTTCTTGTGAGATATTTAATGGCTTCTTCACGCCATTGTACGGGGTTGGTAATTGATCTTGTAAACTCATGAGTGCATTATACTTAGAGAAAGCAAAGGAGATAGCCATTTTTCTTCTACTTTCCTCCATTCTCAAATTTCTTCCATTCCCACATTATATATAACTCATGTTTAACATCAATCAAGAAGAAGGATTTTATAGTCTCTTTGATGGGGAGATTTTAAAAACTTTGAGTTCATGATCTTATCTCGTCTTGTTGCCATTGCGGGGTTGTTTCTTCTCATAAATGCATGTATTAAAATTTCTGACTAATGTGTGTAGGAATCGATTTCCTACCTTGACATTAGTTTCCCTATCTCATTTCTCACTCCCTTTCCCACCTTTAGATAAATTATTCACTATCGAGATTGCTAGCTTTTCCACAAGGTCGGTGGAGTGCCCTGTTGGATCCCAGTTGATCGAAAGGCCGCCACGAGATCCACCTTTTCATGTGCATGCATATATGGCGTGTACCCGAGTTAAGTAGAGGACTTAGATTTCCGAAGCATTGTGAGAATCACAATTTTTCCACCTGAAAAATTTCCTTGCCATGACAATTTTTCATGCCCACCGTGTGGGCAAATTTAGTAATATCTACACACACGAATGTGACCATGAGGTAAGAAAATTCAAAATTCAAAAAGGAGAAAAAAATTTGGAATTTAAATGGCTATATGAGCCACATGGATTCAAATCATGGTTATTAGGAAACCCTCTATTGAAAGACCCAAATTTCTCTTCCACATCTAAGAAGACATTGCTTGATTTGAGGAGAGTTATCTCACATAATAGACAAAGTGCCCGATCACTACTTCATTGCCATGAGAATTTTGGACCTTAAAAAAGAACACTATTTGTTAAATTGGAGAGGCGAAGACAAATTCCCAGCTTAGTAAAGAAGAGAATATATTTTCAAGCTGGTGGATAAAATATACACCAGGAAACATAGATAAGGAGGAAAACTGATCCCATTTTTAAAGAACTTCAAAGGAGAGGCAAAGAGCTACTCGGAATCTAGAGGCTTCCTTTTCAAGAAACCGGTCACGTTGGGAACACGAGTGTTGCCGATCCTTTAGATGGTGAATTTTTATACATCAGTAAAGAACATTGTAGACTTCCCGATTAGCGTGAAGATTGAAGAAGAAGCTAGAGAAAGAGAAGTGAGAGCCGAAAAGAACAAAGAAATAAGAGCTCAACTTGAAGAAATTGAGAGACTTCAAGGCGAGGCAGAAAGAGCAACAACGAGCCGCATAAAAGATTAGTAAGGTTGGAAGCTAGAAAGCGAAGAGAAATAGAATGGTGGATCGTGAGGCGTGAACGTGATCATGAGGCACCGTAGGCCTCATGTACCATGGGGAGGAAACATCGAGTCCACTGGATCTTTCTCAACCACTCCATGAGCTACTAAGAGGCTCGAGCAAAACTTTCCAAAATTCAAAGGGGATGGTTCTCAACTCACTGAAGAGCATGTAGTAGCGATTTATCACTTGCTTGTGGTGTGTTGGGTGTTGAGGATGAAGATGTGTCGATCTAAATCTTTGCGAATTCACTCAAGAGAAATTTGTCAAATGGTTCACACGCTTACCCCTTAGTCCTGTCACCTATTGGGAAGATATAAGAATTGCATTAAAACACGGGTTCAAGAGCACGAGAAGATTGTTAGGATCTCTTGGTCTAATTGGTACAAATGAAAAAATAAACCTCAAGTCAATAAAATACTTCGTAGCAAGATATAACAAAGTGATAAGAATAATCCACTACGAAGATGTGGTGCCTCCTGAAAATAATTTGAAGAGATTCTTCATCGAGTGCCTTGCCATCGGAAGTAGGTTTCTTCCTTAGATGAACCCAACCAAGAACATTAAGGGAAGCTCAAGACCATGCAATAAAAACCAATAATAATCTAATCCTTTAGAAAGGTGAAAGGCCTCGATGGAAAGCAAAGGGTCGAATTCAAACTCTATCACCATAGATCCGATGTTCCGAAAAATGGCAAATGACTTGGTTGCCTTAAAGAAGTGGCTATCTTAGATCACAATGTGAAATGCTTTAAGGAGACAAAATCCTCCGGATATGCAAGGATTGCTCCACCTCCTCGTCAACTTTCTCTTGAAGCACCACCAATCAATGCCATCTGTGACACCAAAGAGCTGAAGGAGGAAGAAAACATTGATGAAAATGAAGAAGAAAATATGGAAGACTATGAAAACTATCTTGAGGTCGAGGAAGTTGATATGCGCGATTGCCTAATTAAGTCGTTGATGATGAAGATGAGAATGATGAAGAAGCTCAAGTTTCTCATGTGTTGTTTTCACTCATGCACAATCCAGACGGCCAGTGCTTCATCCTCAACAATTGCGGTAAAGGATAAGAAGAATAAAGAAGATTCTCATCCGAGAGGTCACACAAAATAAAATCATTAGCGAGAGGATCACCATTACCACCTTCATGGAGTCGGCCAGCGAAAAATAGATTCACTAGTTGTCGAGGATCATGCTACTATGCCAAGTAATTCATCTAATTCTTCTCCCATTTCAAAAGTTCTTAAGAATAATTCTCCTTTAAATGTTGTTCCTGCGAGAACATCTAAGGTTCAATCAAAAGTTACACCCTCACCCCCTTCCAAGCGATTCTACACCCGAAAGGAGAATTCAACACCCAAAGTAGCAAAGCCTCTACCATGTAAATATTCCTCCATTTCGAGAACCTCTTCCTTGCTCACCATAACCCCATTTAACTTTGTGGAACATGCAAGCAAAACCAAAGTCCATCTCTCAAAATAACAATACCTACAAACACACCTGCCTAGTTTGACAAGTTCATTAATGTAATTTGTGGTGGTAACCCACATATCCTTGAGTCCTAATTCTAAAGGCTTACTTCCCACACCATCCACACCACCTTCCCAAACATCTCTTTGCTAGTATTCATTTCCTCCAAAACCAACGGGGTTGAACCTTTCTACCGCCACTCCTCATTAAAGGCTTCCGGCTAAATAATTGTATCATAGATTCAAGGCCTCAAACAATGTGATGCCAACCAAAGTTACAAATGCTCTAGGACTCACCTTGGCACTTGGGTAAATGGCACCTACTCTCAATGGAATCCAAACAAGTGCCATTGGTAGGAAGAATCAAAGATGCACGAGTAGCACTAGCTGATTTTGTAGACAAGAAGGTGCTCCTAACCATCTTGGTAGTAGACATCCGGCATCCTTTGGTATGTTATTGAGTAGGAGTTTCTACAGAGACTTGGGTGGAGAGATACAAATGGATTTGTCATCTGCAACTATCCAATAAAAGGCAATATGAAGTTCTTACCAAGAAGAAAGATGAAGTTCATAATATGAAAGTCCGATGATCAAAGCAAACATTCTCTTTCAAGATTGTGGGCTAGGAAACTACTTCCTCACATCAAAAAAAGAGGAGAAATTGCCACTTCTCATGGAGGAAGAGGAAGATCAAATTTGGACAATGGAATTTAATGTAGTCATTCTAGTGCGGGATCAAGAGCGGTGTAGTATTGTTCTCTCCTTCCACGATAAGATTGTACCCATTTTCCTACAAGCTGCAATTTGATAATACAAATAACATTGCAGAGTATGAAGCACTACTCTTACGCATGAGTGTAGCGGAGGACATGGGAATCAAGAAACTAAGATGCTGAGGTGATCTAAGGTTGTAGTAAAGCAAGTCTGCCAACAATATCGGTGAAGAATCCAAGACTGCAGCGATCTGAAGGAAACAAAATACGGACTGCATTGAATCTTTTGATGCATTTTCCATGAAGCTATTCCAAGGGAACAAAATGAAAAGATCGATTCTCTTGCAGTGTCAACTTCCAGTGACACATTATCTTTCTTTCGGTAAAGACAAAGTGACCATTGAAATGGTATTCAAACCTAGTTTACAAGACAATGCAAATAATTAGCAAGTCTTGATGATGATAACCAAATTCTATCATTTTTAGAGAAAAAGGATAATTTCAATAATCTCTTCTTTGAAGGAGGTAAAATCCACACCGAGAAACAAATTCCCAAAGAAGAGAAAGAAGGAATTGAAGGGATTGATGATGAGGAGTTATCAAATTGAAAGGGAACAAAATTTCCAAAGGCCTAGTCTGCCTGTCAGAAGACCTCTTTGACAAACATGATAGATTCATTTAAGAGAAAGAAAAGCAATCTTCTTGGTGCCCAGACTGATTTTGATAAAGAAAACATTGGTACCCCGGAGGAGCCAAGGATGGTCAATATTGGAAAATGTTGCTCTCCTGAAGAAAAAAGAAGGTTTGTTGCATTACTCAAGAAATACTCAGATGTCTTGGCCTACTCTTATGATGAACTCAAATCCTTCCAGCCAAAGGAAATGCATCACTCAATTCCTTTGAAGCAAGGTGTTAAGCCCTTCAGTAGAAACAAATGCCATACTGACCAAAGATTGTTAATACCATCAAGGAGGAGGTAACGAATATGCTTAATGTAAAGATCATCTTTCCCATCCACCATTCAACATGGGTGGCTAACATTGTGCGAGTCAGAGAAGAAAAATGGTGAAATAAGGATATGTGTACATTTTTGCACCCTGAACCAAGCATCACTAAAGGACAATCATCCTCTTCCTATCATGGACCATATCCTGCAAAGCAGATCACTTTGGATCTGAAATGCTTTCATTACTTGATGGATTCTCGGGATATAATCAAATCAAAGTGGCAAAGAAGTACCGCACTAAGACATCCTTTACTGACACCTTGGGGCACATTTGCCTCTGCGAGAATACCTTTTGGCCTAATCAATGCGGGAGCTACATTAGAAGGGCGATGGATTTGGCCTTCAAAGATTGAAGCATTGCATTATCATATATCTCGATGATCTCATAGTATTTTCAAAGAAGAGGGGAGATCATATCTCATCATGGAATAGGTACTTACAAGGTGTAGAAACATGGCATATCACTAAATCAAAAAGAGCATTTTTAGAGTCACACGAGAAGGCAAATTATTGGGGCACATTGTGAACAAACATGGAGCACACATCGATCCTAAGAGGGTTAGATCCATTCAAGCATTAGCCCGCTAAAAGCAAGAAAGGAGTTCATTCATTCTTCGAAAAGGTGAACTTTCTTCGTGCGTTTTGTGCATGAGTTTGCACTTGAGTTGACGAAGCACTTCACTTCCATGATGAAACCACAAGAAAACTTCAAAATGGAACAATGAAGGGAAGTCATCATTTGAAGAGATCAAGAAATCCATTGCGAGGCCCCAACTCTTGTATCTCAGTATTTTAACAAAGAATTCATCATGTATTGTTATGCATCGAACATACACTCTGTCATTCTTGTTCGGTAAAAATTATGAAGGCATAAGCACCTATTGCTTTCATGAGTTGTCCTTTGAAAAAGCATGAGCTAAAATACAACCAATTAGAGAAGCATGCCTATGCAGTGGTCAAGGCTATAAAAAACTTCAAGTTTTACATCCTCAATTCCCATACGGTGGTGATGGTCCCCGAGTCAGTGCAATCAAGTCCATCTTGACAATAGGATCCCAGAGCTAAAAGAGGAAATTGGATTGCAAAGACTCAAGAATATGACTTGGAGATTTGACCCTCCAATTTGGTAAGGGGAAATGGCTTGTGAAAGTTGATTTTTGAAGATGAAACACTCAAAGTTCAACATGGTAAAGAAAATTGTGTTTTCTCAACTTGTTAAGAAGACAACCCACAGAGTTCTCTTTATCACACCTCTACTGATGAGTGGTATGTTGATATTTCTTATTACCCGACTTATGGAGAATGCCCTCCCCATCTTGATTACAAGCAAAGGATAACACTCAAGTCTGAAGGAAGACTAAATTTGTAATTTGGAATCATGTGTTTTAAAAAAGAGGCCTGGATGGTTGTTTCCTTGTGTGTAGATAAAGAAGCGATAAGAAAAAAAGTTCTTAAAGCATACCATGACTAAGCATGTGGTGGGAATTTTTCAGCAATGGTCACTTTGCACACAAGATCCTCCGAGGAAAGTATTATTAGCGACCATCTTTGCAAATAATCAAGATTGGGTTTCTAAATACAAAGCATGCCAATGCAGGTTCATTTGGAAGACCACAACTCGCTGCATTACCACTCAAGCTTTTGTGGTTATTGAAGAACCATTTCAACAATGGGGTTGGACTTCATTGGTGTTCAGAACCCTCACTCAAGCATAGGCACACTATGTACTCACAGCGGTAATAGACTACTTCACCAAATGGGTGGAAGTCATTTCAGCTAAAACAAGCCAACACTTGAAACAATATGCTGACTTCATGAGGAGAATATCAGCGAGATGCATTTTGAGGTGCCACGTAAGATTGTGCGAGATAATGCTACCTATTTCTCTTCAAGAGAGCTGATCGAGTTTTCTATAGCTACTGAGAATCTCCTATCTCATTCTTCCGACTACTATCATGAGGAAATGGACATGCCAAATCAAGCAACAAGAACATTATGACCATTTTCCGCAAGCTTGTAAATGAGAATCAAAGGAATTGGCATAAAAGGTTATACAATGCATTGTGGGCAGATAGGATCACTCCCAAGAAGGCAATAGGTATGTCACCATTCCAACTACTGTATGGAGTCGAAGCAGAAATTCCTCTCATGATCGAGATGCCAGCTCTCAAGTTGTTATAGGCAATAGAAGATGGTCAGTACAAGGATTCCATTGACAAGAGGATCCTCTTTCTTGAGAAATGAAAGAAAATAAACTCTAAGTGGTAGATCGCATTAAGAAGCACCAATTGAAATTAAAGAATATTTTTGATAAGAAAGCCAAGGAAGAGAATTCAAAGTTGGAGGCTGCATCTTGCTATAGGACAAGAGAAGGGAACTAAAAGGCAGGCATGGAAATTTTGATTCATTATGGCTCGGCCCATTCTAGATTCATGAAGCTTGTGGCGAGAATACTTTTCTTCTCTCATATTTGGATGGAACACTGCTGGAATTGCCTCAGAGCGGGAAATACTTGAAATTATATCATCAATGAAAGCAGGTTGTCCCCCGCCTTGTACCATAGGTGATTGCTAGGTGTGTTTCCCTTTCTGTTGTGTGTCGTGTGTTTCCTTTTCATCCTTTTCATGTGCATGTGTGTTTCCTTATTCTTTCTCTCTTGTTATAGGTTGTACATGACTCTACAAGGCCCAATGGATAAGGCACTGGTCAACAAATTACATGGTCTAGAGATTGAGATTCTAGATTCCCATGTCATGTCTTCACTATGCTCAGTCCATGTCATGTCCCCAAGCTAGAGCCAGTTGTTGTTGCCCTCAAAATCCCCCCCTCATTCTTTAAGTCAAATTCAAAAAGTTTGAGCTCACGCCCTCCAATTGTTCAAGTAAAGCTGGAAGTCTGAAAAGATAGAGAAATTCATGCTTTGAAATTGTTTAAACCCTCTAGTATACACATTTTAATAAATTTTCCGTTTTCCTATCTGGACCCGTGAAAATTTTATTGTTGTCCTCATTTGAATGAAACTATCAATCATCTTATGGCCATGGATCATGAAACCTTGTATTGTTTTCAATTCCTTCGTTCACTGAAAAGAAATTTGAAAATTGAGTGCAAAATGGTGGAGTTTTCTTCTTCTCTACATTTTTTCCACTGACCATGAATGATGGGTGTTTTCTTCCTTGTCAAATTTTGGCTCCATTATCCATGGGTACGTGGACATATCTAATTGGAAGTGGGTCGGTGGAGAACTTTGAGGTTTTGAGCCTCTTTGTAAAAAAAGGTAAAAGTCATAAAGTGACCCACAACCCCAATCATGCTAAAAGGAAAAAGTCAAATCTTGAGCCCACCGTTGGAAAGTCAAAGCAGGGAAGCGGGTCGTCGGAGCCTTTTGAGTTTTTGAGCCTTGTTTCCAAGAGGGAAAAGTCAAATGTTGAGCCCACATCAAAAGAGTCAAAGCGGGG
Source organism: Taxus wallichiana var. yunnanensis (assembly GCA_018340775.1). Lineage (NCBI taxonomy): Eukaryota > Viridiplantae > Streptophyta > Pinopsida > Cupressales > Taxaceae > Taxus > Taxus wallichiana. The sequence goes on from CM031239.1 coordinate 410,277,259, forward strand.
AGGCGGATCATCGGGGAGATTTGAGAATTTGAGCCTTATTTTCATTAAAGGGGCTTAAAGTTAAAAAGTGACCCGCAGCCCCGCCCATGCCAAGGAAAAATTCAAATATTAAGCCCACATCAAAAGAGTCAAAGCGGGGAGGCGGGCCGGTGGAGCAATTTGTGTTTTTGAGCCCGCATTGAAAAAAGGTAAAATTATAAAAGTGACCCGCGACTCTATCTCCACTCAAGTGAAGCCATGTGTCAGGCTTATATCAAAAGTGGAAGGGTGGACCAAAAATGTAAAAAATGCCAAATCTCTATAAAGTCACAAAATGTAAAAGGCATCCTCCATGCCCGCTCCAGTAAATTTCTCCCATGTGGATGGATCTGGTTTAAATTTTCAAAGGCAAGATGAATGGTTCAAATTCAAAGTTACAAAACGAGTGTAACGACTACATTATGAAAAATATGGTTTTTTCGCCATTGGCATTTCTTCGTGAATCAATAATCGAAAAGGATACAAATGATTGAAAAAAATTGTAAACCGTTTCTTCTTGCTAACAAAGAAGAAGTTGTAACTATATTTTTGTAAGATGTTTAATGGCTTCTTCACGCCATTATCTGAGGCTAGCAATTGATCTTGTAAACTCACGATTGCATTGTACTTAGAAAGCAAAGGAGATAGCCATTTTTCTTCTACTTTCCTCCATTCTCAAATTTCTTCCATTCCCACATTATATACAACTCATGTTTAAGCATTAATATAAGAAGAAGGATTTTATAGCCTTTTTGGTGAGGAGATTTTAGAAACTTTGAGTTTGGAATCTTATCTGCGTCTTGTTGCCATTTTTAGGGTTGTTTCTTCTCATAATTTCATGTGTTAAAATTTCTCGACTAGTGTGTGCGAGGAATCTGATTTCCTACCTACTGAAAATTAGTTTCCCTATCTCATTTATCACTCCCTTTCCCACCTTCGTAGACAAAGTATTCCTAGCTGAGAGATTGCTAGCTTTTCCGCATAAGGTCGGTGGAGTGCCCCTGTTGGATCCCGCCGAAAGGCCACCACAAAAATCCACCTTTACACGTGCATGCATGCATATCGGTAGTGCCGCACCAATTAAGTAGTGGGACTTCGATTCCCAGAGCATTGGCAAGAATCAAGTTTGTCCACGACAAATTTCCTTACAATGATTCCCATAAGCGTTAGCAAGAATTTACAAGTTTTTTCCACACGAAAAATTTTCTCACCAACAAGTTCAAAATTTTCCTCACATCGATGTTAATGTTAATACCAACCTTTCAAACTCTTAGATACAAAATCATGTTTATGAAAAGTCCCACAAACTCTCAAGTTACGGTGCACACACGATTTTTCTCTAACCTTCCATATCAAGAACACTTAGCCATAATGCTAACCCTCAATTAAATCATGGATTAACTTACTCAATTTGAATCACCCACACATGTTTGCATTCATTTTCTCATTCAAAATTCTTATCAAATTCTCTAGCATAGTCTAGCCTTGGCCCTAAACATTCAATCTTGGTTTGACTTCAACAAGAAGCCATGTGTAATGAAGAAAGACATTCATTGTGCTTGTTTTCAGTAGTGACCAAAGACAACCATCTTAAATTGGTTTAGTAACTCTCTAACAACAATGTAAATAATTATGTATTATACACACTTACTTAGAAATTATCGACTTATAATGAAGAAAGAGACCCATTGTCCTTGTTTTGGTAGTGACCATAAATAACCATCTTATAATGGTTTAATAACTCTCTAACAACAATGTAAATAATCAATGTCTATACACACTTCCCTAAGAAAGTTGTATGGAAACTTAGTTTGTTAGATTATAGAGAGTTGTAGTTGCTCGGAAATGAATTTGCTTCGTAAACATGTTTTCTTGTTGATGTCCATAACTTTGGTGCTCTAGAGCTCACCTATGGAACTATTCTTAACCACTAATACTTTTCATGTTGTTGTAGTCACGTAAAGAAGTGAAGGCTACCTTATTAAACACCTCAAACAACCATCTTGAATTGTTCATTTCTAAGACACAATTGTCTTTATCAAATTCAACATTGAATGTTGCTTTGTTATTTAGGTAACTAACAAAGGCTTCTTCTTCAAACCTAGTACTTACACATATCATAAATGTTTTTCATTCCTTCATCTGTAATTTGCAGATGGATTTTGAGAAGTTTTTTTATCACCTTGTAGCCTAAAATAAAACTTAACAAATAAATGTTTGAACTAATTTTCTTGCGATTATATGTCACTTTACGTAAATAGCAGTGTATATTACATCTAATTGTTCAAATTACACTTTTTTCATAAAAGGTGAAAAAGGATTGAGGGGTCCCTTCCCCGTACAAAGTCAAAGCTCCATAAGAATAGAATGAAACATTACAAAACAATCAAAAATATATTATAAAAGTCCTTAATATAGAGCCCACCAAGAGCAAAAGTAAAAATTGTCTAAACAATGACAGAGAAAAACACGAGAGGAAACTAATAGCTACACTTTTTAAATAACAATATATTTCTTAATTTAACTTACAATTTTAAAAATAGTTACAAATAATTTAAATTATATTAAAGTAAATATATATCTATATTGAATTATGGCCAAATGGTATGTCTATTTTTAATTGTGTCAATTTTTTAATATCTCTAAATCAATATACATTATCATTTTAAAAACAATATCATAAGATATTACAATAACAAATTTGATATTTTGTAGACAATTTAATATGATTATTATCTTTATTTATTATATAATGGTGATGGATTGTCTCTAGATATAGTAGATACATCTCAAATATTGATATTAAATCTTTAAAAGTAAAAAACCATTAACCTTCAACCATTTTGTTTTTTAATAAATATATTATTTGTTTGTAAATAATGTGTCTTCTAATAGCGTGATGTTTGTGCGGTTTGTTTTTCAAAAAGTGTCGAAAAATACGGTGTGTTTTTAAAAGTGTTGAAAAACACATTGTGTTTTTCAACAACAAAATTTACAAAAAAAAACACTAACTTTTAGGCGCATGCTTTTACCACGTGGCGGTGGATGGACATAAATGGATGCATGGAAGTTTTTATATAAATGAAAGTTCATTTTATCTTTAAATTTTATGATAATTTTTTACACCCAATTTTGATCAAAGGTTTTATGATATTTCTCTTACATTGAATTTTGATTGAATGTTTAATGATAATTTATAATTATAAATGTATTTTATTATGTTGATAGGTATAATTTATAATGATATTTAGGGATGGTATAATTCATACACTAGTTTATTTTATTACGATAATTCAATAGAAAAATATCTTAAGCATGGGGTGAAGTTTAGAGGTTATTTGTTAGATTAGACAAATTACAAAGAAGATAATGAAGTCATTAATTAGTGTGGTAGATGAAATATCTAAGATATCAATTTTAAAGAGAAAATAATAATCATTAATTGTTGTAGTGTATGACAAATCAAAAATTTGAATTCTAAAACGAATATTCAATATAGATAAATAAATTAAAAAAAGTATGTGTTTTTAGTACTCATTAGTGTAGAATTTGAACCCTAAATGTGAGTTAGATAGCTTAAACATGAATTTATTTAACACCCAAACTATCACTTATGAGCTTCTTAATGCATTTGATAGTTTCGAGTTTCAATTTTACGGGTTAGGAGATATCTTAACATTCCATCGAGGTATACTAAAAAATAATATCGACCAAAATCAAGATATTTATCCATCCTTTGACCATTCATTTCCACTTCTAGATTGATGCGTGTCATTTCTATATAGGGTGATCCATTGGTTCTATTAGAGCCATTTTATATAATCTTTCATTTTCTGTAGTATATAACCATAAAGTAGAAAGTATAAGATGAAGAATGCAAAGTTCAAGGCATATATCTCTTTTGTAGAGAATTCTTTTTTACTCTCATTTCTGATAAAATTATTGTTTTCTGATCATTTTTATGCCTTTTATTTCTATAACACAATAAAATCCATGATATTTTCTAATCGGATATTGATTTAAAAAATATATAATTTTATTAAAACCCTAATTGCGAGGGTAGATGTATAAGCAATGGTGCCAAATTGTTAGATGTCTTATGATCTGCAAACTTAGATAAGAAGGTAAAGTACAAACCTAAACACAGAGAAAAGGACTTAGTTGATTTACACTTTATCCCAAAGTGGTATAGGTTAGAAAAATTGTTAAATAGGAGGTGAACAATGTCGTTAATGCTCAGGATAAATCTACGGAGCTCACGGATATTATCTCGGACATGGCGCTAAACTGAGTCAAGATGCATGGTGGAGTGCTTAAAATGCACGCAAATGGCGTCCATGATTGCAAAAATGGTGGAACTTTGATTTTTATTGTATCACACAAGTGTCGCCATAAATAGCTCATGTTGAACACTTATATACATCGCGCCTTGATCGTCGAGGATACTGTAAGTAACTGTAAAAGAGATGTTCCTGCAAAACCACAAAAATTTATCGAATCCAAATAGAAAGATGCACAATATGGAGTCAATGCGACCCGAGTGGTCACCTGACAAAAGTGAACTTTCACCCAGCGTTGCCTATATCTCGAGACTCCATGCTGTAGTTCTGTGTGAGTGTGTGTGAGGATTGTGCCTTAGGATGCCCTAGTGCAAGTTGCACTGATAGTGAGCTAGATCTAGAATGTAAAATTGTATAGCATGTGTGGATAGAATAAAATAAACTTTCTCTTTCCTATGAAGTGTATGTAGAAAATCCAATCCCTTGTCCACTTGAATAAATGTTAGCTAGATGTCTTCAAGTGTTTAGGTGTCTTTTGGATGCGAAGCTTAGGTGATAGTAGTAATCTTTAGAGTTTGGTCCTTTATTTCGAACACATAGTTATGTATTTATATGATTCCCTTGTTTGAATTTCATAATTACCTATTGGAATGCTGACCCATAAGTATGAAAAAGATGCCGAAAAATAAAAGAGACCCAAAAGAAGCGAATAAGATAGAAAAGGAGTCGGGCGCCCGAGAGGCGATATGAGTCTTGCCATTGCGCGGCCCGAGGTCACTGGTTTGGCGCTAGTGTCCCAAGACGTAAAAGATAAATAAGTAAAATCTGAAACTAGATTGTAGGGTGTGTAAGACCAAAATATAAACAAGAAACAAAACAAAGAAGGCGAAAGAAATTCTTGATTACTAGTTTTTTGCTTAGGAATCATATGAATGTTAGTATGTGTTTAGACTGAAATGTATCCAAGTGTGTGATTTTGTATCTACATTTGCCCCCACTTTATGTTGTTAAGTGAATACTTGATAACATAAATAGTTAGAAGATGTGTACCTTTTTTTTCTGAAGAGTGTGATGGCGATAGTGTGTCGAAGAGAATGAAGTGAAATGTGAAGTGATTGAAAAATGAAGCATAGAAATTAGGAAAATGACCCTAGGGGTGAAGTGTATGATCTATTTTGTACTGTTATTGTGCTTGAATTGTTGATGTAGGGTTTCTTCTTGTTGCGTAAGGACGGGACATGCGAAAAGAATAGCGAAAAGAGTAGTCGGAAAGTAGTATATATGAAAAATCTAAGTAAAATATGCAAAAAGTATGTAAAAGTGTGTAAAAGGAAAGTGTGTACACATATGAAGAAGTGTAAAGGATAGATATGTTTCATGAAATCCTTTGTGAAAAACTAATTTTTGGGTGATATCGGGGGCCAGCTAAGTACGGGAGTTTTTTTGGGTGATTATGCCAAAAATCAAGTGTTGGGAGAGAGAGGTCTAGTGTTACTCTCTTTAAAAGAAGTGACTCTTGATCAAGCATCCTTAGCTCGCAAATGGTGTGTCGTGTTTTATTATTGATGTATCTGCAATTAGTTTTGAATTTGTTCAAGTCAGTATGCAATTGAAATAGAGATAGAATGCATTGTTGTTGGACGATTGTGTTTGTATATATGCTAACAACTACTTTTGTGAACTTACATGAATTGTGATAATCTAAGAAATTAATTGTATGTACCCATGAGACATTAACACTTCAGGAGGGAAGGTGAAGCATCAAAGCGCCAGTTAATGCAATCTAGGCGTTGAGTGTACTATGTTGGACCAACAAGCGAAAAGTCATATTCTAAGTCCTTCCTATGGTTTTTTGTGTTGATTTTGTATTGTGCGTATGAATTGCAGCTCAAGGCTACGGTATCAGGATGATTTGTTTAAGCACCTAATGTATGTCACTCTCCTCATTTGGGGTGCATCACGATGTCAGATATGAGTGTGTGGCCCAAAAAGAGAGGACCCGATGTTGATCCAAAAATTGTATTCTGAGGAAGGAAATGTGCATGGTAGAAACCAAGTGCATCTGAAGCAAGGTGAATTGATAAGCTGACATGTGATGGTAGAAAAATGTGAACATGTAATATAAGACAGATGTAGCAAATTAAACAGTCAATACTGAAGATAGAAGAGTAAGAGGCGAAGTGAAAAGTGGGTTTCATTACATGGACATCATTCACGCGATTTCAAAGACAACGAGGGGAAGTGAAAGCGGCAGCTTTTAAAAGCATCTGGCGGATGATTGAGCACCCAAGACATAGGGCATAGCCCAGTGTAGCAATGACATACATATCTGATAGCAAGCAATGTCAAGATTGATATGTATCAGGGAACGACCATAAAGTAGCGATAGTCTTACCCAATATGAAGATGACTACACATAGAAGCACTTTCTGGGTTAGCATGTTAGAAATATAAAAAGTATGTCAAAGTGTGTATAAATCAACGGAAGAAGTATCTTTACTAGAAAGTAAAAATAGTAAATAATAAAACAATAACATTTGTAGTATGTAAGAATAGAAACATAGAGACCCCAAAGAGCCTCGATGGGATTGGTAAAAGTATAGTACCAAGCACATCATTGTTAAGTGAAATAACTCTAAAAAGATTTGCATTCACATACATAGAACCCAGTGAGACATTGCCATGTGTATATGATAAAAAATAATGACATACTGATGAGTATACGACTAACATCGGAAATAAAAGTACAACATGTAGGTAGTATAGCGAAGAGCATGAGTAAAGTCTGACCAAAGATATCTCAAATACTATTGATGATTGGAATGGAGTGGTATCTGATGTGTGATATGTGATGGTAGGTGCGATATGTGCCCCATCAGATGTGTATGAGATGAGGTTCATTATAAAAGACCCCTCGGCAATTGACCATAGAAAAAAGAGTGTGTCATCGGAAATGGTTTGAAAGTGACATCTAGAAATAATTATCATAAGCGAAAGAGTGTGAAGAGTGAATGAGGTGAGTTCATTTCATATTTAGATTGACATGTCAATAGTATGAACCATGGAACTAGATTGTGTATCATGGTACAAGTAGTGGATAATACAAGATTTGTATCAAGTTCTATAAAATTTCTTAGAAATACGAAGTATGATTTATTGCAAGAAATGAGTAGAAATGATAGACACATGATGATGTTAGGAAGGGGGGATAAAGTAAACTTCACTGATACCTAAAAATTTGTATGATGTATAAGAATCGAAGTAAATTCATCTATATAGACGATCGTCATTGTTAGGATTGAAACCAGTGGATTCGGGTCTAAAACTTGATAAGAAAAAAGTGTAAGTTAATCATATAAAGAGTCATTCTGGCATAAATGTACATGCCCATAACATATTCTTACGTCAGTAGAAAGGTGTTTATGGAAAATCGTACCAATATGCTTCATACATGATGGGTTAATTTTGAGTATAGCCTTGATAAAAAAACATTACGATATAGAGATGCGGCCCAAAGACATGGGAAATGTGATATCGGTGTGATTAGGATCAAAGTTCTACCGATGTAATCAAGCAGAGATTAAGCTGTGAGTGGAGAGGAATGAGGGTATATGCAAGGAATATCGATAAATGAAAGATGTGGAGGCCATAAGTAGCCTTGATAATAAATAGAAATATGTGATAAGGTGGGGAGAATGAGGAAGTTGGTGGAGATCATCAGAGTGTGAATCCAAGTCGAGGGGCGAAACCGTCATGCGTCTGGCTTGAGTGTCGAGCAAGTAGAGATTGAATAGAATGTGAGCCGATAAAGTCATGTATGAAAATAGTGCATGTGAAATGGGGAAATGTTGGAGTGCGCAGAGTGAGATGAGGTCGGTGGTATGACGTCTAATGCATAAATAGTTACTTGGAGAGGAAGCATGTTGGTGTTAGAGGCGGATGTTTAGTGAGTAGGTAATCATTAGTAGAGATGTGGATTAGTAGAGGTAGGGTGTAAGGGGTGACGGAAGTAGCATGACCATGAGGATGACCAACATCATGATATAGAATTGTGAAGAAGGAGGAGTCTGATGAGTGGGTCTAGGAAATTAATATTTGAATGGGTCGCGGTCGATATGTAATAGCATGTTCATATACATCATGTGTAAGAATTTGACTCATGGAGTAAGGCAGAAGTGTACCTCTAAGAAAGCATGAAGTCGTGGCATGGCATACAGTAAGTAATTGAAATAAATTGTGGCATCGATAGCAACAAAAGAATATTGTATGAATGGTTTTGGCCATTAGACTATCGAAAGTAAAGTAATAAATACCTATGCGTGTGCGTGGATAATATTCATATGCACAAATAGAAATAGATGGCCAGGATAACTCACACGAGGAAAGGCCGGAGTTATTTGAAGGAATGTTAAATTACAAAATTTTATCTTGGATCCATTATAAATTTAGTAGTGTTCTTAATGCCCATGTTATAGATGTGATCCTAGATATAAAGGGGAGGATCATTATCATAAGCAAAGAGATTTATGAATTTATATCCAGATGGGATAGTAATTTGTACGAGAAAATGCGGCTCACTGTTGTTTATATAAAAGGTTAGAGTATTAGGAACAAATGTGAGGCATTAGCTTGGGGAAAGAGTTGATTTAGATCTTACTGATCACGATGAGCCCCCTCTGAAAAAGCTTGGATGGAGATATCCATGGTGAGAGGATCCTAAGATATTGATGTTAGGAAGAAATGAGGATCCATGAGTGTTGAAAAAGAGAATAGGTGTTCATCAGATGATTTAACAAAAATATAAGTTTATTAAAACCCTAATTACAGAGTAATTGAATGTAAACAATGATACTAAAGTTCTTACAGATACGATATGACGTGAACATTAAGCAAGTAAAGCGAAAAACACTGAAAGTATGGAAAAGAGAGAAAAAAGGATTTAGTTGATTTATGCTTGATCCCAGTGAGATTAGTGGGAGACTTGAAAAATTACTCAACACTAGGTGAGACGAGTGTAAATCAATGCTCAAGATAAATTATGGAGCTCACCGAGATGTTGTCAGCCGACATGGACGCTGGACTAGGTCGAGAAACTTGTTTGAGTCTTCAGAGTCTACTAATGCATATATATGACTATGAAAATGGTCAAAACCTGATTTTCATTGTGTCACGCGAAGTGTCATGAAATAGCTCATATTGATCGCATGTATGTCACACCTTGATAAATCGCGAGATACCTATAACTTGCGATTTGAGATGTTCCACTGTGAAACTACATGATGAATCAAAAAGAACTATACGATATGGAAGTCTAAGCGGACCCCGAAGGTCACTCGAAAAATTGAACTTACCATGAGCGTTGTCACTACATCTGGACTCCATGTAGTTCTTGTATGAAGTGTGCGTGAGGATTGTGCGCTAGGATTACAGCGCAATATGAATTACTTGCACTCTAGCATATTAGATCTAGAATATAGAATTGTATAGCATGTATGGATGGAATAAAATGAACTTTCCCTTTCTGTGAAGTTTATGTAGAAAATGTGAGGTCACTTGTCCCTTGAATAAATGCTAGTTGGATGTTTTGGCGTGTTTTTAGGTGCCTTTTAGATTGATCTTAGGTTATAGTAGTAATGTTTAGAGTTTGAGTCCTTTATTTTGAACACATAATTATGTATTTATATGATTCCACTTATTTGAATTTCATAATTAATGATGGGAAGAGCCTGACCCATAAGTATAAAATTTTCCCAAAAGATAAAGAGACCCAAAAGAAGCGAATAAGATAGAAAAGGGTCGGGGCGCCTAGAGAGACGAGGAGCGCACAGGCATTGCTATCTTGGGAGCGTTGGTGTCTGAAGCCATCTGAAGATAAATAAATAAAATACTAACTAGGATTGTGCCAGAGGTGTATAAAACCAAATAAAAAATAGAAATAAAGCAGAAGAGTGAGAAGCGATGCGTGATTACTAGTTTTCTTGCAGAAGTCATATGAATGCTAGTATATATGTAAGGACTTGAAATGTACTACTAAATGCGTAGATTTTGTGTCTATATATATATATCCTTGTAACCTACATCAAAACCATAATATTTCTGCCAAATAAACATGGATAACATGATAATATGTTGGTAGTGATAAGTAAGCATGAATTTTCCTTCTCGCATACTCATAAAGCTGATATCCAAATATTCTACTTTAAAATGTATAATTCATCCTACGAAGCCAAAATATGATTTCTTGCACTTGAATATATCAATCATCTATTATCAGGATGTATCTCTTGCTTTGTACACTATTAAAATTTTCATATAATGGATGTTGTGTGGACCTTGAATTTGCATCTTGTAGATATCCTAACAATATTAAGTAGATGACTTCTTAATGGGTTGATAAACATCTTTCATTCTTACAAGACATTCATCTTTAATGAATAATAGGAGTAGGCTATGAATTTTCATAAATATATTAAATTGAATTCATATTAATTTAATAGTATAAACAAAAATCCTACCACTTAAAATATACAATTCAGATTATATTAGCATGTGTCAAAAAGGTGCAGAGATCACATTAGCGGAGACCATATTCAAGGTTTAGAACTCCTTGTGAGAAGTCGACCACCATTTGCACATGCGGCCGCACTACAAAAATATCTCTCAAAATCTACAGGTAAAGATAACCCTTCAAATGAGCACATTTTTAGCATTATATAGAAATGGGGCTACGCATTGACTATGCAGCATCATTAAAAGCTCTTTGAAGAAGAGGTAGTGCTGGCACCTTACGATTGTATTTCCTAAATGGTACCCCTACCTACAGAAGGACGCTGGATATTCATTCTACTCAGTGATATGGTTGCTTGAAATGCTCAGCATACTACATTTTGTCAAATGTCTCATCAGTCATTGGTGAGATTATGTAACCTCGTTGTCATGTAACAAAATTAGTACAAGTGACATTCTCTATTTGAAATGACTAATAACTCTATATTCTTGTATGTTCTTCGATAAGTACTATTTCATTTTTATCATCTGGTAGCATTCACTGCGTGACAAAAACTTCATTAATTCACCAGCTGCTGAGTCGTAAATGGCATCTACTGATGTGGGTAAAGGTGGCATCGCAAATAACGCTGACAACTGCATGTGCATCCTCGTACTGATGTTACAGTGGCGCCTGTGTCCTACCTGCACTGCTACACTCTCGCTACTCCATCGGCACAAGTGTCTGTCTTGTGTCCTGCTGCACCGACTACATGGGAACTCTAACATGCTTTGACGAACAATGTATGTACATCCACTTACTTGCCCAGCGATGTGTACTGCACTATGACATATTACACAGGATAGTAACATCCTTTGACCTCTGCAGAATGGCCCAAAATCCACATCCTGACCTAATCTGCTCAAGCAGAAAGCCCATGCCTCACTCCAACCCTGACCGGAAGAAATACTGAACTTGATAGAGACAGACTCAGCAAACTCACACTCTTCTCTCTCTTGCATGTTACGAAGATTGCATCTGGTTTAGGTGTTAAATTTTGATGGTCTTCTTTACCAAGTCTCATTCTAAATGTTATAAAATGCGTTAAGTCATATTTTTGAGTGAGTTATCCAAATTCCACAAAGGAGCAGAATTTGTAAAAATGTGATTTGCGACTATAAGGACATCTTCTGTTAGATGAATAAGATTAGTTGCCTCTTGAATCATTCATTGGGGCATGGAGTCAAGCCTAACCTTGAAAATTGATCTTTTCCTTGAAGAATTTATCTCAAAGAACTAAATATGAAACTTAACACTAAACTGGAAATTACTCTCTTGGCCCACTAGCTTCAGAAGTGATTTATGGAGACTTTGAATAAGGCTTGGAATCTACCCATTATCTAGATTTAGCACTTGAAGAGGGAGGCCTTTAGGGGGCTCACGAACTGGCAACCAGTGATCTATTGGGGCAGAAATATACACTTTGAAAGCTTCCACAAATCTAATTTTTCCATGAACCTACCAAAACTATGTACTAAAGGAAAATCATACATGTTCGAATGGAGACATACAGTTATTACCTGGCCATTCCTCTATTTTGAGAAATATGCCTAAAATCTGATTTACCATAGACCCGTAAAATAATGTATAAAGAGAAAGTCATACATATTTCCAAATGGAGACCTATAGATTGCATGCTGAGCACTACTTTAGTGAAAGCAACCTACATACTTCCCTCTACTAACTAGAAGTAGAAGACTAAACAAAACCTATAAAAGGTTGTGAGAAATAACATTCTTTTCATCTGAAATGCATCCATGTAAATCATGTTGTAAACAAAATCACATGGTTAGGAATGAAAGTATACCTTGCACCCAGTTCAAAAAATATCAGCCACAAAGATGATAAATACCTCTTTAATTGTTTTGCATTCATTTGGTCGAGATGTTTTCTTGAACTTTAAATTTCAGGACTAAAAGCTTCTTCCCGCGCCACTAAAATGAGCATGATTGTTGGAACTTTGATTTTGGATCTAAACTAGCCAAATACCAGATTGGGTAAGAGATTTATCCTTTAGTTTCCCCCATTTCTTTAGGCTCCTTCCCATGGATTAGGGACATCCTCTGAGACTCTTCCAGGAAGGTAGTGGATGTTCTGAACAGTTATGGAGGTATTTGCTTTGCCTCTACTACAAACAACTCTGCGAAAGACTTGGCCTCCTCAGCACAGTGACTTACAGTTTTGCAGTAAGGTGTCATCATGGCTCTCTACTCAAGTATGAATTTTGGTCGGACTCTTATTTAGCCTCTTCGGCAGGACATATTTCATGGCAGCTCTTCCTTCTCATGATTTCCTCTATTTCAGATCTCTCTAAGTCTAGCTTGACCTTTCTTGAAAAAGACCTTCTTTGTTCATTTACTTTTTATAATTTCATCCTCCCAGATTAGAGTCATACACGATTCTTTAATGCAGTTCTTTAATCATGTCATACATGGCCAATACTAGTTGGGTATGATTCTACACAGTGAGGGACTGAAATTCACTGCTTGCATCTAATAGAGCCACAAATACACTGAGGAGGAAGAGAGAAGAATGATGTTAGAGAATGAAGTTAAGGGGGTGATTAGAGGAGGGATGGAGAAGGGAATCCTCGATTGGGGCAGCATGGGGGATGCAAGTTACAAAGTCATGAGAAATCAAGTTGGAGATGGTATAGAGTTAGGGGAAGAGAATGAGGAATGGGAGGTTGTAAGATGGTAGTGGTAAGGTTTACCCATTGATAGGGTTTCAGACACTAGATTCACGAACCTCCATTAATTGACCCACTTTGTAATTTTTGGGAAACATCTCAACTATGAAATCTGACTTTTGTTGAGAGTTTGAGGCCCCAGGTTTGGCATAGGCTAACCCTTATGGACGAGGACCTAAAACCAATTTTAGAAATCCTTAATTGCACATTTATCTCCAATCTGGCACCATGTTCAGACTCCATTTGTCCAGATAATGTACCTCTAAAAATCTGACATCCATCATGTGATTAAACTAAAATGGAAAGTAAGTGATCTATTCTCGAGCCAATCAGGATGTTATGTAAAGTAGTAAATAACATCTAAGTAAATAAAGTAAGCAGACATGAGCAACAAAAGAGAAAATGTAGAAACCCAATGTTCCCTAAGTGTTCTGGAGTTGAGAGAGTCTTGAATTGATTTGGCTCATATTCGGGATCGGATTAATGTTAAAATCAGAAAGCTGGATGAGTGTAGAATGTAAGGCGCTTGACTTCTAGCGAGGCCCAAAATTTGTAGATTCAAGTATCTGGAGGCAAAAGCCCAGGGTGCCTGAAGGAATTGCACAGGAGGGATGACTGCAGGGCACCCTGTAGTCTAAGATTTCAGGTGTGTTGGTCTCACAGGAGGTCAAAACCATGATATGTAGGATCTACCAAATAGATATGAAGCCTTTGTTGCATGTCTAAGTATATGCTCATTAACCATGCGTTGTATTTCATTTGGAAATCAAAGATGAAGAAGAGACCTCTGCAAACCCCATCAGGGCCAAGCATCAAAACCTAAAAAGAAAGATGCAAAATGGAGAGGGTAGATGATCATCCTCAATGACCACAAAGGTGGACTTCTTAACTAAGCCTTTTCACACTACATTTCAAACCCAAATGTAATTCTAGGTGTGTGTGTGAAATTCTAACCCTAAAGGTGCTCTTGTCTCACATTCACACTTGTGTGAAGAGTATAAGCTATAACTTATATGTGAAATGCAATAATTGTGGATGTAATAGAATAAACTTTACCTCAATTATATAGTGCTTGATGCGAGATGAACTTCAACCTTGTGTCCCTTATGATGGAGCTAGATGGATGTAAATGAGCTTCTAAGAATTGCCTTGGATGGTATGCGACCTTAGGTGATGATATAGCTAGTTTAGTGTTTGGTCCCTCAATATGGTCTCAGATTGCTTTATATTTTATATGGTTCTCTTATTCTAATTTTCTTAAATTAAACTTAGAAAGGCCATTATTCCATATAAATATAGGCCTGAATGAGTTCATTTTGAAATGATGACCCCGAAAGGTGTGTATAAAGTAGGAAAGGATCCATGGCGCCCAGGTGAGAGTAAAATGATGTAAAATGACAAAAATCCAGTTTGAAAATATGGCGGGAGTGGATAGTGATAATAAAAATCAAAGTAAAATGAGTCAAAGACATGGTTTAATTAAGTACTTTCTTCACTCAGCAAACCATATGAATAGTAGTATTTGAGACTAAATAACCATATGCTGGATTAGTGGACATCTGATTATATGCATATTCATCATGATAGGCTTATAGAATGATTTGGAGGGAGGATTTTGGAAGTATCATTCAGAGAGAGGAACCATGTATTCACTCTTGATCAAATGAGAGTCCTACGAGAAGGAAATGTAGTCATTGACTGTACAAACTTCATAGAGAAAGAGGAAAATGGAAAGAATGGAAATAAGGTGGAAATTATGAATAGAACGAGCGAAATGGGGAAGGAAAGGTTTATTGATGAGATAATGGGTATGTTGGAATGGTGAGTCATGGCATATGTCTTAAAAAAATACCTCATAAAGAAATTTCAGACCTCAGCTAGAACCATCAAAACTTCCCGAGATAAAGATGCAAAGCACTTAAATCCGTGGTCCCAACAGGCATTGACCTGCAAAAAGCTAACTGGAGGCTCAAAGAATTTCCCTGCTACTTTATCATAGACAACTCAAGATTTTGACGGCTGGACTATTTCCCAGTTGTGAGGACCTTACAAAGATTGAGACGGATACCTCTCTGAGAAGGACGATTCCTCCACCTAAACCAAATCACGTCATCCTTACTCTCATATGGAAAGCAAATATAACTAATCCCTAATCTAAATAGTCTAAGTGGACCCAAGTAGAGAGAGAGATGCATAAAAGGGAATCCTTAGGCTAATTTCAAGGGGGTGATGATGGCACTCAGAAAGAGGTGAGATCTCTCTCACCAGGGGAAGAGAAGAGAATAAACATGGGAGAGAGGTAGAGACAAAAGTGCACTGTTTAGTTGACCAGTAAAAAACTCACTCACCCACACATTGTGCAACTGACAAAAATGGAACATCTTCAAAATGAATGGCTAGAAACTGAAAGGAACTTATAGAATAAAAAAGTTAGAGGAGTAGAAAAAAATGTGCCATAAAACAAAATTCTGTGCCTATTTCTTAAAAATATGCACATGATTAGATTATATTAACATTAAGGGCGGAAGGTGTGATATTCATTACAGAGACCATATAAGAGGAGTTTAGAACTCATGGTAAGTTAAGGCCACCATTTCTGCATGATACCAATGCTACATGGCAAAGATCCTCTAAAAACTCAGCTAAAAGGAAACCCTTGAATGAGCAAGTTACAAACATTTATATAGAAGGGGTTGCTTAATCAGTGTGACCTCATTCAGAAGCTAGGAAGAGTATACAGAGGTCTGCACCTTATAAGCTGGTGTTTCAAGTAGTGGCAATTTTCCTGTAGAAGATACATGGGCCTTACCTATCATTAATATATTTGTTGAGTTACCTGTATTGTATTTTGTCAAATGTGTAAATGTCAGTTTGTCAGTTTCATTAAGTTCTGTATTGTGGTCTGAAAAGCATTTACCAGCTTGAAAGGTATGATTGGTAGCTCATGTTCTTACTTATCGGAGGTTGGTAGCACTATTTAATGCTTTCTTAGGTCGGTAGCATTAGAGGCACTTTGACATCACTTCACTAATTCACCATTATTAGGGTTGTCTTGTTCCTACTTATGTTCAAAGAGTAAGCCAGAACAATATATTTATGCGTTCAGAGTGGCATCCATGACGATCTTTCTTTGAAGTGGCTTCTTTCTCATATGCTTTGACTCAGGCTCCATCAGATCCCAGGCAAGGTATCCCTTATGTTCTTGAGCACTATTGGCCGGTAACACTATAACATACTCTTAGCATTGGTAGAATGTGCATACTTCACGATCGGTAGCACGTATCTGCACACATCATGACCGTCAGCATCCTTTGAATCTTTACGGTAGAATCTAATCTCGCACTTTCGACCTACTAACCCCATCCTCTGCATATGTGCCTCAAACATTATTGTAACGCTAAGAAATACCAACTCACAGAGACAAATCAACTCACTCTACTTTCTTCATTATGGTAGATTGATTTTAGGTGTTCAAATTTGACGTATGTCTGCTGAGTCTCATCTTATATAAAATGGCATTAAGTCCATATTTTGAGCGAAAAGTTATGTCACAGATTTGCAGTGGGAAATGCAAATTTGTGATAAAAAAACTAATAGGTAAGAAAAAGGAGTTGATAGGAGAAGTGAAGTTAAGGAATCAATCACTTAGAATAAATAGAATTTTGTGATAAACTATGGAATATAATCATTGAAGAGTTGAAAACTATAGAGAAAGGAGATGACGAGAGTAATTTAGGAAGGGACTTTTTTAAGCCATTACTAGTTACTGGTAGGAGGGTCGAAATTAAAAAATGCATGCATAATGGGTAAAGTGAGAGAGGGATGAAGAGTTGGGAAGTGGTTAGGTCATCTTAGTAGGATTTAAAGATAAAGCAAAGAATCTTCAAGAAAGGCAAGAGGCATGTTGAGGAAATCACTTTATTACATTGATGGAGACTTAACATTTATAACTAGAAGAGAGAAAGAAGGAGTGGGAAAAGGTAGAGGCGATCAAGAATGAAGGAGATGGACATACCTAAATAATGTAGGAATCTTATATGAAACCCTCATCAATCCCGGCTAAATAGGGATTATGGAGTAACAGGAGCATCTCATTATAATTCGTATATACGATAATTATAGAAGATTTAACGCTCAGGAAAAGAGGGTTTACGCCAAGGGTCCATAGTGAAGATAAAGATATATCATTTGAGGCTGGAACACATACAAACGATGATGGGTAAACAACACCAAATTTTGAAGAGGATATAAGAAGGTAGAAATATGAAATAAAGTAGTAAGAGAATGAGGGATATTTGGGGAAAATGGCGATAATAAAAGAAACATGAGGTAAAAGTATTAAAAAAAAAGAACATGACTGTAAAACAAAATAGTACATGTAGAATCGGGAAGTAACATAAATGGTTTATTGGAAAAAAGAAGGTCAGTGGAAAAAAATGGAAATAATGCAGAAGGAGTCTATGACTACTGCCACGAGAGGAGAAAAAGGGTGAAGGGAGGTCAAGCATAGGGAGTGGATGTGGAGTTTAAGTGGGAATCAGCTCCCAGTGGGTGACGCTTGAGTGTTAGGAATAAAAGCGTAAATCATGCCCTAATCATCAACATGCGCAGCAAGATGGTGGTTGGAGGCTTGCTTACCAGGAGGTTTTAATGGTGAATCTAAAGGAATTTTAGGGGAGGTTCTCGGGAAGTGGGAATCGTAAACCTAGAGGACCTCATTTAAAGATGCTATAGGAAGAGTAGATGTGTCTTCGAGGAAAATCAGACTATATTTGGTTGATCTCATTGAAGTTATTCAATCTGGCTAGTCACCAGAAGTTCAAGAGGTGGAGGAATATCCAAATCTTTCCTAGGATTCCATAATAAGTTGATTCAGATGATCTATGGCCTTCTTTCACATATTTGTGTTAGAGATATTTCAAAATTGGATAGACAAATGTAGAAATTTACCCTCACCTGTTCTACGAGGCTTTTTATAGTTCTATTTTAGAATCTAGGTGGATTACAACGATGGTTGGGCCGATCATTGCTGATTTTAAGCGATGTTAGTCATTCTTTTAACTCCTTGGTTCCACTAAATTTGACCCCAATTCTCTTTTGATCTCCAAGAATTCTAGTTTGGGTGAGACTACACCAATCTTCTCTGTACGCACCTTTGTTATCGTTTAGAAGATATCGTAATGCCTGCCAGAGGTTTTAAAAGAATGCTTACGAAAGAATGCATGCGATAATATGTGCACTCCTTCACACGTATATGTGAAAGTCACGGCTTGAGTAAAGAATTATCACGATCGAATAAATTTAAAATTTGGAAATTTCAGCATACGCAGCAACCTTTAGATTATAAACACAGCATTGTTTAGGTGCTGAAATTGTAGAAACCTTAATCATCTACTAAGTTCTCCATTCCCAAGTGAATGTTAAACAACAGAAGAGTCATTGCTTGAGTCTCAACCGAGGAGAGTTGAGGACACTGTGATCCGGGAGATTGGTGGATGTTGCGACATTTAAATGAGGCCTCTGATTAATCACCAAAATCTGCAAAGAATAGCGTAGAGAAATTAAGGAAAATAAAATCTAGTTTCAATTAAAGATTCTCAAAGGGATTATTGCTTGTAGTAAGTGGAATGAAAGGGATCTTTCTCCTACCAGGTGGACTCAGATCGGGAAACCTTGGATAATCAGATGGCTTCAACTGAAATATTAGCTTAGTTTCATTATCATCCTTGTGTTAAAGTATCTTATTGAAGCAAAGAACCCTCTTTCAGGACTATCACCTGTAGATAAATGAAGAAAAAACTAATAATAAACACTGACTCAGGCCTTAGATGTTATATGTAAGCATGGGACTATCACACACTTTGGGAAACAACTACTAGGTTTATGTAACATCACATATAGCTTGATTATTTGTAATGGTGTGAGTAAATGGAAATAATCAAGAAATCACATATGTAAGACTCGAAAAGAGAAGAAGGTGTAATCCACTATATTTATTTTTCTTACAAAATTATTTACAATGACGGTGAGGGGATTTAAATGAGATATATGTTATGTACCTTGGGATGTGATATTATAATGTACATGGGTTGATGGAGTTATGCTATTACACATGTAGCACATCCCTTACTTAGTATATGTTTATAATATATGGGGACACATGAATTAGTTATATTGGGTAATGGGATTTGAGTCTACATTGGGATTAGAGTGTTACCCATTCATTAAGAGTAATACATTATTCTATATAAGAATGTGAGTATCATTATAAGATGTCATGGATGTATGTGAGTTGAGTCTTCTCACTTGGTAGAGGTTTGTTGAGGTGTCAGCACCCTCAAGTGGATTCTCATCATTGGGAGATTGTGAGTTACTCCCTTCCTTAAGGGCATGTGATGGCGTTCTGCATTTACCTTAAAGAGGTATTGTTATGCATATATTTAATATTTGGGTATCTTGGCCCCACTTCTAACATCTTTCAGGTATTACGTTATCTTATACAAATTATTCATTTATTATATGCAAAAGTTCTTATGCAAGTGATATCGAGCATCGATATGAGCAATTTGTGGGATAAAACCCTAATGATGAGATTCACCTTTATATCTGAGATCAGCTTAGATTTTTGTAGAGATTTTTGAAGTAGAGAAATCATTCAATGTATCTATTTCCTCTACAAATTTCCGAGTTTTGGAGCTATTTTGCAAAAGATATGTTTGATTTTAGGGTTACTTGAAACCCTAATTTTAAGGTTAATATATATATTATGAGTTATGAAGAATTAAGTCTTAAAAAAAAGGGTGGGTTGATGTTAATACATTTTCACGGTGGCACTCCACAAAATTTTAGAAAAATTGATTTTTAGAAATTATTGAATTTTTATGGTTTTTGTAAAGTTGCTCTGAACCGCAATATTAGGAAAATTTCTCAATTTTTATATATTCTTGGAAATCTCTCAAAAATATAATTGGCATTTGATATTGTATGTTTGTATGTTTTGGATGACCTCTTAGTCATGAAAGGTTAAAACAAGTTTTGATCAAAGGGTCTATTCACTAAAACCCTAGTTTTTTATGTATCATGGGGATGAGAACTTTTATGGAGATGGCATGAGATTAATGCCGCAGACGCTAGTGGAACAAATTTATGGAAGTTATTCTACATCATCAGTTGTATTTAAGATAGCCAATTTTGGATTAAGTGGCCATCACGACTTTCGATTTAGGTTTTTCAGATAGAAAAGGAAGGGTCTAATTGGTCTTGGGAGAACTAGAACATTAATCTTCATGGATAGATGGAAGCAAAGAAGAGCGAGAGAAGAGAAGAAAAGAAGAAATGTAAGGATAATAGTGATGTAAGAGGAAATATGAGAAGAGAAGAAGTTAGTGATGAAGAAGATGAAGATAATGTTGATTTATGAATAAAGCCACGCATTGCTTCAGAAGAAGAGACAACATATGACACATAAGAATTCAAATAATGCATCTCGAGAAAAAAGCTTTAATATTTAATTTTGTAAAGGTGCGTTCAAAGGAACAAGGTGATGGTTTCCACTCAACCCTAATGCATGTGAAATATAAATTGATCGATATGGGACATAAGCTCAACATCTACATGTTCGAAGCATAAGCATATCAAGCGAAGCTCCAGTGGATGGTAAACATATTCAAGTTTTGAAGATTTAAAGCTCTTTATGGATAAATATGTTTTACATTCATGTCTTTTTATGCTTTATATATGGATGGTATGGATATTGTTCTTAGATATCCATAGGTAGATACATTTAGAATAATTAATATTAATGTAAAGGAGATTCATGAAAGTGGTATACTACAGAGAAGAAAATTACATTACAAGGATATCACATTAAGCAAGGAAGAACTTAATGTCAAGATAGGAGCACGAAGATGAATTTAAAGAGGGTGAAGATTAAATGCAGGATGATTTTAGAAGGAGAGGTTGAAGAACACTGCGATGAAAAGACAAAAAATAATTCATCTAATCAAGAGAAAAAAGAATCGGTAGCGAAACAAGGTGGAAGAGGAAAAAAGTTTGAGGAAAAGGTTGATAAGGTTGAGGATCTAAGGTTCGCATTTTCATGTACACCCACATCATCATGAGAGGAAAAAAATCATGGAGACATGTTAGGACATATGAGGCAGAATCTATATGGATATACAGGAATTAGAGGAACAATCATTCACAGGCTATCACATGGAATCAATGCAAAGCAAGAATTACATGACATGGAATCACATGAATAATTACTATAGATATGCATGGATGTCGAGGAGAAACACATATAGACATGGATGGAATAATGAGTACTGTGCACTGGAATGTGGAGTCAGGATTTGGAGAAGGCATCACCTACTAAGAATATGGGTGGTTAGATGATCGAGCATAACTTGATGAAGTGAAAAATGATTTAAAGCACACTCATAGTATGGATTCTTCTTATGTTTCGAGGACCAAAACATGTGCTCGAGGGAGGGAATGCAATGTACTACCTTAGGATATAGGTATTATAATGTATATGGATTGATGAAGATGCCGACATGTGGCACACATCCCCCTTAGTTAGTATGTTTATAATATATGGGGTCACATAGGAATTAGTTATATTGGGTAATTAAGTCGGCCTACATTGGGATTGAAAGGGTACCCATCCATTAAGATGTAATGCATGTCTATATAAAGGATGTGGGAGTATCATTATGATATGTCATGAATGTATGAGTTGGATCTTCTACTTGTAGAGGTTTATTGGATGTGTCCACCCAAAGTGGATTCCCATCTTGGAAGATTGTGGAGTTACTCCTTCCTTCAAGGAGCATTATATGGTATTTGCCTTTTAACTAAAGTGTATTATTATGCTTAAATGAATGCTGAGATATTTGGGTATATCATTAGTGTTAGGAAATAAGGGATAAAATATGTGGAACAATCCCAAATACTGGAATCACAATATTAGAAACTAATATATAAAGATATTATAGATCTGAAATACAAAAGCGTAGAATATAAAAAGAACACAACACCAGGAGACAATATTTAACGTGGTTCACCCAATTTAAATTTATGGCCTATGTCCACCAAGAATCACTTGCTCAAATTTTATTATAAGCCACTCTTCTTCTCTCGATACAATACTCAGTGTCCGCTTTGTAGTTACTGCCTCAATGAAACTCTCTTGAATTCACACTCAAACTCACACACATATACAGTATTAGTGGTACCCCTGACTGTGACACATCTTTGGAGGTATGCTCCAAGGTGCTTGGCCATTAATCGTGAATAGGAGCTAATGTATAATCAATCACCATTCAAATAGAACAACACATCATAAACACCTTTTTGAACCTGCACACATTTCCTGCGAGAATACAAGCACTTTATTTGAATCCAGGCGTTAATCACGTAGAGCCTAAGTTAGCATTACGGGTAAATTTAGTAGTGATTGGATAACAATTTATGGCAAAGAGCAGAGTTCGAGAATCTCATAATTAAAAATAAATAAAAGGTTGCTGCATTTGCCGTCGGATAAAACTAAGCTACTTCGACAATACCATCCTGAATCAACTGCACTTTATGCCGGTTAAATCCGTCCACGACCTATATTAGAATATAAAACTAAATTATCTCCTCATTTTACCATGCACAAATTGACTAATATGGATCTGGATTTGCATATGAAGTGGTTCAATGGTTTTCGAGAGAGAAGAAAACTTATGTATGTTGCTCTTGCAGTGTCGTATGAAGAAGAAGAAAGAAAAATATCAGGGAATAAGGAGGTTCTTCATTTAGGTATTAATGTTAAATGTAATGATTTTGCTATACTTCTACTCATGAAGCACTTTATGTTTCAGTGTAGAGTAACCTTTTGCGATTAGGCCATATTTTGGGTAGTATACTACTACCATTTTGGTTTTCATACTAATTAAGTATTTCCACCGTAGTTTAGATGTAATATTTAAGGCATCGAGAGTTCCATTTTCTGTTATCCCATTAATGTCTCATGTAAAATTTGTCTCTTTCACTTCCCCTTACCTACAGGACTCTCTAAAGAAATGTCACGTAGATTTGCACTGTCAAACCCTACCGAGGTCCTAGGTTTCTAGAAACCCAGCGATCATCTTCATGCAGAATCCAATGATGGTAAGCCATTGACAACATCCAATAGGGCGGGTTGAAGAGCAATGTTTGACCTTTTCGTAGATGTAATAAAAAGCACTTTCATAATAACCATACATGATCCATTGCTATTTAGCCTCATGATGTGTTGCTTAGAGCTGATCACATCTAAAAAAATGTAAAGTAAGTGAATGTGAATGAATTATCTTAGGCAATGCATGT
>CM031239.1:410301248-410426168 GCA_018340775.1 Taxus wallichiana var. yunnanensis
CTGTTGCTTCGTTCAGTTACGTATTGCTTTCCACGAAACTTGGCTAAAGGTAAGAGTACCAATCTTCGAAGATGGCAGAGATAGAACTTGTGTTCTGGCTGAAAAAATAAGTTCACATATATGACCCTCTAGGAAGATCCACGTGAGTGATGGCCATCTCGAGTTTCCCACTTTGGAGATATTTATGAATCAAATTGGTATTAAGAATACTAGAAGGGTCGTGGAAATCATATTATGCAATATGTGTTTCACACCTGGGGGAATATTTTGAAAACCTAAATCAAAATTCCAGCCACCCTCCAAAGTGCTTTCTGGTAGCTTAAGTTCCACTCCCACTTAATTAAATTTAGACTTTTTTCCTCATCGTATCCATTGCCATAAGAATGATCGAATAATTTTCTATATTTTAAAAGGACCATTTTGGTATTTTCATGATAGTATAGCATATAAACTCGGAAGAGCACTGAAGACGACAATTGATTAATTGGATTCTACCATTGAAGGAGAGCCATTTTCCTTTCCAATATGACAACCCAGGAGAAATGAGATAAAAGATCTGCAGCCATAAAAGAATCACACCAGTCAGCTGAGTGAAAATAGGAATGCCAAGATATTTTTGTGAAGGGAACCACGAGAGAAACCCAAGATATTCTTAATCCTCGTATGCATCACAGGATAAGTGTTGAAGAAGAAGATTGGGTAATTTAGGAAGGCTCAAGTTACCTTCCCAAAAAGATTCGTGAGTACTCATCTAAAAATAATTTCCAAGTTCTTTAGCCTCAAATACATGCTTAATTCTTCCGAATAAAAAAGTTTCATCTAGCAGAGCCTACTGATGTGAAAGAGGAGGTACCATGTAATGCCCAATAAAACAAACCCACTTCGAGACCCACGAGCAACCTAGGTTTAGTTACAAAATTATTGGAGTAAAATTTTTTTTAAGGTGTTAACAACCAAAGTCTCATCATGACGATTAAATTCAACCGATAGCACTTTCTCCATTATAATTCACTAATTCCACATTATAAAGCAATAAGTGTAATAAGTCCACACCTAGCCCAAATTTCTTAGGGATTAATTTAATCACTAATTACATTGACGATTTTAGCTAAATATTCCCTGATTAAAATTTTAGGGTTAAGGGACCAAAACAATTAAATACCCAGGTATTTAATTCTATAAGATCTAAGACAAGAGCAAGGTTTGATCTACAGTGGGGAAAGGAACACATGATTTAAAATCATTCAGAGTAAAGCTGCATTTACCCACTCCACGGGAACTCGGTTAAGAGTGTCTACTGACTGTGGTTACAGAGACTTGAACAAATCTACCAACTTGAGTTCCGCAGTGATTACTAGTTTACTTAGAACATACTTTTTCTTTTGTTGAATTGATTATTAGAGGTCACAAGGTCCAAAAATTTAGGGTTAGAAGTTTCTAATTAGGTTCGGAGGGTAAATTATCATACATACCCACTCTACTAATAGACTTTTGAGTTTCAACTTGATTTTTTCCTCATACTTAATGCATTTCAAAATTTCCCTTAAATCATTCTCATATTGATAGGAAATTTTTCTCACAACTTCAATGACATAAATAAGTCCTCCTAACTCCTAATAGAACAGTTGCACATGGGCCGGCGGGCCTGGGTGGAAAAAATTTCCCCAAGAGCGGGTCCACTGATGAAAAAAATTGTCCAAAAGAGGGCGAGTCAGTGGTCGATTATTGAGTAACTTAGAAAAAAATTTCCTTTGCACAAGGGGTGAAACAATCTCTTTTTCCCGTGCCTCCACTATACCTGCCGAGACATGTGTCAAGCTCCCAAGCCAAAGCGGGAGGAAACGAGGGGAGGGCAAGGAAGCCGGCGTGGTGATAATGAGGAAGAAATTTGCCATGAGGGGAAAGGGATGGAGTTTAACACATCGGAGCTCCACGCATGGGCCCGGGCAAGAGATTTCTCCAAAGCATAAGGTGGAGTGCGGGTCAAAGGGGGTTTTCACAAAATTTTCCAAAAAACAAAATTCCAAAAAGGATAAGGTTACGAGGGTCTCCACCCTCGCATCGTGCCACATGGGAAGCCTCGACCACTCAATTACCAGGCCCATGGTGAAACTTAAAAATACCCCAAAAAAAATTTTCCAAAAAAAATTTCCCCAAATTTTTTTTTCCAAAAAAAATTCCTAAGTTTTTTCAAGGGAAAATTTCGAGTCATGGCCCGCCAGAAAAATTTCCGCCAGGGGAAGAAAACTTCATAGTACCATAAATTTTGATATAAAGTTAAGTTTTGTGCAAACGAGGACTTTTCGGAAAATATCTAAAGCCCTCTCTCATGCAAATCATTAATTTTATATTTTGATAAAGTTTAAAGGGTTAATTTTAAGAAAGCGGCCATATTTATACGAGGATTTTTAAAAGTAAACTCGGTAAATTTTAACTTATAAATTTTTTTCAATTTGATCTTCTTTCTTCACTCCACATGCCAAATAGACATGGAGGATTGCTTCTGAATAAGGATTTAGGATGTTCTAGGAAGGTAATTTTACTTGATTGATTTTCCAACAATTGATGCGAGAAAAAAGAGCTGAAAACAACTATAAAGGTTTAAGCCCGATTTTGAAGATGTTTTTAATTATTTCCTTAAGTGTTTTTGTCAAATTGAGTTCATGGATATATGACACTAGCATGCTTTAAATTTTAATGTTTTAATGTTGATTATTGTTTGATGGGTTTGATGCGTGCATTTAGAAGGAAATTAATTATCGAGTTTTTACAATTCAAAACATAGATCAATTTTCTAATGGATCTGGTTATCATTGTTTTCATCTTCCAAATATGAAAATTCATTTCTCTTTAGTCTAATCACATTTAGTAGTTCAAACTCGGATTCCACTTTTACACATTTCACGAAAGAGACAAAATATTGTATTTTTCTCACACATTTCTTCCTTTCAAACAAAGATTCCCAGAAAACATTAATATAATCGGTTTGATTTACCATGCAATTTGGAAAAAGCATTTCATTCATTCATTGATTTCCAGAAGGTAATTTTACTGACTTAACTTTCTT
This sequence comes from Taxus wallichiana var. yunnanensis, assembly GCA_018340775.1. Taxonomy (NCBI): domain Eukaryota; kingdom Viridiplantae; phylum Streptophyta; class Pinopsida; order Cupressales; family Taxaceae; genus Taxus; species Taxus wallichiana. The sequence continues at coordinate 410,304,316 of CM031239.1, forward strand.
TATTCCTCCTAATTTCATCATATAGATTTCATTTCCTTCTAGCATTCCTTAAGTAAAAACATGGTCTGTTTCTTTTCATTTCACTTACAAATTTCATCATCCATACAACATTTTCCATTCCAAAACATTTAAGTATTTCATCCACTTGAAAGTGGGAAAGATTCTAAAGAATTTATTTCCACAAGGGACTATCAAAACATCTTTCTCTTCGCTCTCCGGAACTACAACGTACAAAGTTCTTTTTTCTTCCAATTTGATCACAACAAAAGTTCGAAAATGGCAACGCTCTCCACCCAACCAAGACATCCCAATGAAAGGAGAATCCATCCTTTATCATTGGCCCCAGAGCTCCCACCACATGCAATGATGAAATGTGATCGACTGTGCACAAAGAACAAATCGACGGTTTCCACAAAAACATACACGCAATGATCTTCAACATGCACATTCAAATTAAAACACAGCTCTCAAAAACAAAACGTAAGAATTTTACTGACCACATGAAAGGCAAAAGAAACAAAACTCAAGCTTCTTCATTGCAAGCGAAAGGAGAAAAGAGCTATGGGGGAAGCTATTTATGCACTCCCAGGTGAGAATTGGGCATCCACACATGTGTGCAAACCGCCAATATAAAACATCACACATATCCTTATGCCCCCACTCAAGTAAGAAATGCAAGCTATTTCTTTTCCATGGTGGATCCCAATCCCAAACTCCCTCCACAAGAATTACATGCCACATTTGGCATTCCCTTATGCCCCCACATGGATTCCCATAGCCTTCTCCTACACCACTCCTAATGAGTCTACCCACAAACCTTCAACAATGACAACATACCATCATTTACATATTCATAAAAGGGAAAAGAAGAGTATTTCCAGAGCCAAGCTCTCTTACCTCTCTCCATGATGGAGTTTGTTAAAACCTTGACAACTTTAATGCTAAAATACAGGTCCTAAAATCAACAAGGCTCTATCCCCGATGTAATCGATCCAACAACATGTTGACACAACATGTAACAATCTTCCTAAAAGTTCTTCTAAATCAAAAGCTCCAATCAACAAGAAAATTCGCCTCAAGGAAGCATTCCCAAAATTTTAAGCAACCCAAAACAAACAAGGAGTTCTAATTTTATGAAGAGGGAGAGAAGAGGATGAGGCGGATCCGTGTGAGGATGCCACATCACACATCCTCAACTCTGACACAAAAGTCAAATTCATTCTCCAATGCACAATAAAGAGGTGGGTGAATAATATGACAATAAACTTACACACTCCAAAAAGCCCACACCCCAAAGGACTTAATTTAATAAATGTAAGAAGAATGCACGATTAAAGCGTGTCCTGATATGATTTATAAAAATGCATTAAAAAAGGGTCTAAAATCAACCCTCGACCATAGGTATGGTTAGTAAATAAAATTAAGATGTATGGGACAAGTTTACTTTGTCCACATGAATCTAAAAATAGCCTCAAGGACAAATTCGAGTTTCGAAGAAGGTGGAGTGTTTCAGTACTCAAAATCTGACTTACACAACTCTTACACATACTTACACATCACTTACATATTTAATACAAAAGCCAACAACTTCTATAATTACTTTCTTACATCCCAATTGATTGATTTATTTATTTTAACAATATGATTACTCACATTAATTCTCCACGATTAAAAGAATAATGAAAGGGAAATGCATCATAAAAAATAAATACATCTGCAACAATAATAAAAAGGAACCACATAATAAAATGCACAAAAGCCCTTGGTCACATTCAAAGGTGATCCCCCCCATAGGAATCCCTAACACTATGACCAACAACACACACACAAAAAAACATGTTGCCATGATGACCTTGTTGAATTCATTTAGAATTCCAATGTAGTTGGTCTCCAATCCCCCAATGTTTGTTGTGATGTTTTAACTGTAGAAACACAAATACCTCCTTCACCTCGTGGCCATATCGCAACATCCAAAATGATTATAAATATAATTCCAAAATCATCTATATAAATGGATCACAACATCATTAGTAAATACATATCATTTGTAATTTATATCAACAACTATATCATCATCAAATACTTTCCATTTTCTAAGTTTACTCAAAATATCAAATATCACATGTCGAACAACATTCATAATATATCCATGTCAAATAGTATATCATCATCCACATATGAAGTGTCTCTACAATAATCATCATGCATCATAACTAAATCAAGACCAACGATAATCCATGGTCAACATCTAAATCATACTAAATCAAAACCATAAGAATTTCCATCATATATTCTACGGTATCCAAGATCGATGATCACAATAAAATGTGTCGAAAGGGAAGTGGGCACTCACACATACGGTCAAACTATAGAAGCCTCTTTAATCACCTTTATCGGATAACATTAAACAAATATCAAGCTCAAAGAATCATCTATGAGGATGAAAACATAAGAGGACAAAGAATCTCCTTAGGTTGATCACCTAATGTTACTTACAAGTAAATTCCTTCCATCGAACCATTAATACAAAACGAAAGAAACTTGAGTAAGATATCTGATTAAAAATCCAATTACATAAGTCAATTTTCCAATGACTTTACCATAATTTGGAATAAAAATTCCATTTCATCTTGTAAATAGGATTTTCTAAAATCCAACTTGAGTAGCATGCCCGATCGATGATCTCCAAAGATAGGAGGTCATTAAGTCATGGGATAAGATAATTCCATAAAAATTGTTAATGCACCTAATGATAAATTTACCGGTCTGTTCTTGAGAGATGAGAGAAGTGAAAAGGGAATAAGTCACGAAGATAAATTGCCTTGGAAATGATTTTATAAGTTGTGTTCAAAGAGAAATGGGCCAAAAATCCTCCTGAGCCTTGGTTGGTGATTAACTTAGGGGAACATGCGGATGAAGGTATGGTTCGGACCCTAAAACTTTTTCTTGCTCGCTCTCCACGACTCCTCCACAGTTAGGAAACCCTGTATACCGATTTAGAACAAACTATGTTTTAAAAATCTTGGAAGAATGTTTAGTGCAGGAAAACTATGAAAAAAACCACAGATTTGATTTCTTCCAAGGAAAAGGGGGCCAAAATTAGATTGTTCCAAACCTCATTCATCAATTCAAGCACAAAGGACAACAAATAATTTTTCACTTCACATTACTGGATAAAAGTATCACCCACTAACAAGGTAAAATAATAGCTGAGTGTGTCCTTAATGATTTAATGAACGAATTTGACCATTCACCCATTAGGGAGTTTCGACTTGGAAAGGTATTTTTGAAGCTTCTCTTAGCCACTTCAAGGAGTGGAAGAATTTAATATTTTGATCCTTCGACTATTAGCTTCTCCATATTTTTTGTTTTACAATAGATTTATTCCCTTAAGAGGGTTAATCTCTCTTTTAATTGCCAGCTTGAGAGAATTCATCTTTACATAAATTCTTCCCTAAGTGCCCATATCTCTTGACTCACGAAAAATAGCTTCATGTCAACTCTTAAGCTCCTCTTCTACTCTTTTTTATTCTGTGAAAATATTCTTAAAGTGGCTCTTATTCTAGCTAATCAACTTACTTTTTAATCCGGAAACTACAGAAAACGAACGAACATCTTGGTGCAAGATATTAAATACTTGATGAAAAGCATACCACCAATTCCTTAACCAAACTAGATATGGAGAAGTCCTTAGCGCATCACATAGCTCAAATTTTAAGGGGATTTCTAAGTGGCATATGTCAAAGGGTAAGGAGAGAAATGGGATAGTGATCAAAACTCCTGAAATGGGAATGAAATCTTTGACTCTCAAAAATGATATTTTGTTTGAATAGCAATTCTTCACTAGATATAATTCTATCCAATCTTTCCACTATCATGTTAAAGCCAAGCCTTCTATTCAACCCGAGTGAACCAACCCTCGCTTTAGCTCCCAGGGTCTACAAGAGGAAGACCTGAATGAATAAATCAAGGCAAAATTCTTTAAGGATTGTGGATTTCTCAAGAATCTGCCATTCTTGTCTCTATCGGAGGTGATTTCATTGAGAAATCTCAATGATAAGAATGAGGCATCTTCAAAACCATCCAAATATCCAAGCAAGAGGGCTTGTCATAAATTCCTTTTGGCTATAACTGAACATTAAAGTTGTGGATCATTAGTGTTACAGAAGAAAGTTGAAGTCTGGAGTGGAGAGCCTAAACCCAAACCGCACTTGGTAGTGGTTACTATCTTTAATAGAGTGAGATAGACACTTTATGATTTCTCCCGAGAAGAACCAAAGCCTCTGAGCAAAGCTCCATCGGCTCCAATCTACAAAAATACAATGCCACCTTGTACCTCTTAATTTTGTCACCGGGTTGACCTCCATTTCTACTTTACTGGGATGTCTCCTGTGATTGGAAAACATATGCTTTTGCTCCAAAACACAGATGCTTTCTAAGCATTTTTGTTAAGGAGCATTGAGGCCTTCTTAACATTCCTAAACTGATAAGATCTTCTATTATTCTCATTACGGAAAAAGGGATGATCCCTCCTACTTAATTTTTGGGGTTAAAAAATCACTAATATGAGGACTTACTTACCTTATGCGATCTCTTTGTTACAGTCTTAGCCTCATTCTTGGGTTTGCCCAGACATGCAGGCGTAGAAGAGATCCTACATCAAGGAATTTTGAAATTTTATTCGGGTTGTTCTTGAAGAACTTTAAGCCCACCAGCGCTCGCTTAGGAGAGTGATATCCCCATTCTCATCCACAATAGCATCCTCCTGTTGAGATGATAGACATGATATGGTTGAAGCTGCTTTTCACACTTTGCATCTCTCCAGGCCTCTATAGATTCCCGACCCTACGCCTTATGCTGCTCGAATTTATATGAGAAAATAGTTTAAGGGATTATTATGCCACCTCATTGAACATATCTGATCAGGGTTCACAGGGAAAGAGAAGGACCAGCTTCAGAAGAAGGGATCTAAACATTGCTGAGGCTAAGAATAAGAATTATCCACCATAGGGTTGAGACTATTGGAGAAAACTTAGTAATCAACTTGGACTAAAGGGCTTCCGAGAGGCTTTGGCGATCATTCTACATATATGACAGAAAGTCCTGATAGCATTTAAACACTTCTAAAAGATAATATTTTGTATTCTACATCTTGAATCCATGTACTAGATGGACTCTCGATCGAAATTGACTCCCGTAAGAGGCCTAGTGGGATCAAAATAAATACATATCCTAGAAAATGTTGCAAGGGAACCCTCCAAAGTTTTAGAATCTATCTAAACAATTATACCCAAGTTGCTTTACATATTTGGAAAGAATCTTGGGATTCTAATATTCAATAGGTAAAGCGTAAAGGTGATTCCAAACCCGATGAACCTACTGCTTGACCCGACCAGAATTGAAGTTAGGGAGACCATGTGGACGGAGTAAGAGACCATGTTTATGAAGGAAATTGTTCCTTTTTTATGACATATTCTTGAAGGGTGCCTACTGCTTAAAATAATCGGGAAGAAACCTCTTGCCAAAAAATGAATTCTCAAAACTTTCCCCCGAAAGTTTCACATCAAGTGGAAATCTCCCTGTTGATAGTCATCTTCCCTAAAATTTGGTTGTAATCGCTCTACTTTTGAATAGGTTGATTTGACCATCTGACTGTTCTCTTCAAAAAGCTCCACATTTCCATTTTAGACCAAGAGGAGTATATGAAAACTCCTCAACCCAATGATTGTTCTGGAACTACCCGAGGGCCTCCCACACACGGAGAAGGATGCCTCGAATAATAAGCATCATCTGAAAGACAAATTAAGCCAAGCCCCACGGCCTTGAATTATAAATCATTAAGATCATTTCCATGATATTCAAGGAAACCTATCTAATTTGTTTTAGAGGAAAAGAGGTACTGAGAAGCTTCTAGAAGGGAGAGAATCAGGAAAGCTTGAGTTCTGCGATGGAATCTCCTCTCTTGAAAATTCAAAATCCTGGTAGAAATCTGGGTGAGAAGAAGACCTCCTGCCACCACTGTTCGGGAGTCCATTTGGAATTAATATGCTAACCTTGGAATAAAATTATACGCTGCGATATGTGCGCTATCTTCCAGATCTTCTCTGGGGTGTGACTGCCCCACCGTACCTACCACTCGCCATCTTTCACATTTGAGAGGCTTGATCCCACTTCCCTCTCGCTATCTGCGCCAGACCCAAAACCCCCTACGCCTTTGCCACCAGCTTCTACCACTTTTCACAAGGTATCTCCTTTCACACCTTTTCGCTCCCCATCCTCCTTGATATACTTCTTATCTTTGGAAGGGGTCTTGTTAATATATGTATAACTTGAAGATGAAGCTCTTAGGCTAATCAGTAGATTTCATTGAGGATTTTTTTGGTGGCCATTATGTTTTTAAAGTGAATGCTCACTTAAGATTTTATGAGGGTGGTTATTGGTGGCCATCTTTTTAGTGATGTTAGTCAGTGAGTTCTAAGGAGGTGTGAACATTGTCAACATTTCTCGGGTAGGCTAAAATGTTAAAGGGATCCCATTGTCATTTACTGACCTTGGTTTCGATTGAGTATTCCTTTTAGACAATCGGGGATGGATTTTATTAAAAATGACAAAGGCATTTAGTCCAGGGCCTGAAGTGGATTTTGGTTTCACGTACAGTATTACTTCACAGTTGGGTTGAAGTAATTTCTACCAAGAAAAGAATACTCACCAAGTGGTCATGGAATTCCTTTTTGAATAACATCATTTGTAGGTTTGGTGTTCCATCCAAGATTAGTTTTTGATAATGTTACGAGTTTCAGAGATAAACATCTTTTGGTAATGTGTAAAAGAATTTTGGAAAAACCTACCTTATGCCTCTAACTATAACCCCTAAGGAAATAAGCAGATGAATCAAGCGAGGATTTCTCAAGATATGGGCAAGAGGTATTTAGAGGTTAACAAGAGGGAAATGGGGTGAGCTTGATTGAATTTTACGATATAGGTGGTAGAATCACACCCAAAAGGTCAATTAGAAAAGATCCTGATTTGAGATAGTTTAGCGGCAAAGCTGCGTTATGTTCTTCCTCTTCATTTGAATTTATCAGTGTATCAATTCATGCAGCAAATTGGAGAGGAAGAAGGATTTGATCCTTATGAAATAAGGATTAACAATATTGTTGAACTTGATGATGTTAAGTGAGAGAATATCAATAAAGACATATAAAGTTAAGAAAATTTTGAGAGGAGATATTTGATAATGTCTCTCCATAAAGTTTCCATATTGGGGACTTGGTGTTGTTGATGGCTAACCGACAAACATGTAGAAGATAAGGGAAAACATGGAAATTTTGAAGCTATTTAGATGGGGCCTTATTCCAGCTGCAGAGGAGTTTCCTGTCAATGGTAGGCATCTCAAACACTTCTTGGATTAGTTCAGATCTCGATCATTCCTTTGTAGCAAGTTTATAGTCTTTCCTTCTTTTATTTTCTATTCCTTATTTGTGTTGTGTGTTTTCTTTGTTCCTTTTTTGTTTTCCTTTCCGGGTTTTGTAAGTCATGTGACCTGAAAAAATACAAAAACCAAGTGTTTACCTATTTGATTTTATTGCCCAATGGATAAGCACATGATCTGCTTCCATGAGTTTTCTATGGTCCTCTGAGCAACCTTTCACCGAGGGTGTTTGTCCCTAAGCTAGAGCCAATGTTGAGGTGCCCATTTCTAATCCTATGTTATCCCTGTGAACTATATTTGCAAAGATCCCTAATGCTCCCAGGCTTCTCCTTACATTTCTCGGTGGTCCTTTAACTTGCAAGTTGTTTATTGACATGTTAAAATAACCTTGTTATTTTCCTCTTTAATGTTCTATTCATTGTCCCTTATGGTTCCCACCCCCTTCACTTCCTTAACAGAAAAAACAATGTTTCATGGATTTGACAAAGAGTATTTGTCGCATATTGAAAGAATATAGTATTTGGAGGGTTAAGAGAATTTACAAGGAAGGCCTAAAAACAAAGGAGTGAAGGAAATTAGTTGCTTCGTGAATTGATGATCATAGTGTTCCCTTGAAATTAGTTAATTCTATGAAAAAAAAGGGCATTAGTATTCTTAGCAAAATTTCAGTGGCGTTACAGAAAAAGTGACGTGCGATGAGCCATGAAGTAGAAATAAGCAAGGTAGAATGTGACTAAGTATTGATGCCATGAACAGAAGAACTTATTGTTCCATGGGTTTCTTAAGGTATAATGTTCCACAGAGTTGTAAAAGTTGCGAGACAAAGAAACATGGTCATGAGGAAAGAATGCCACGATGTAAAGGATACCCCGTGGAAAAAGAAAAATCCAAAAAAGGCTTGAAAGATCAAACCAAATCCGTGGAACAAAATTAACACTCGGAGAGCTTCGAAGCAAAGATATATTTTCTTGAAATCTACATAAAAGGGATTTTCCTTTGTAATGACCAAATTTACATTTTTCCCATATCTTTTGACTCAGGCATCCATTTCACCTCAAACCAAGTGCATTTGACGAATGCTTAGGAAAGGCGTTTTGAAAGTGATCAATTTTGAAGGGAATGGTGGAGTATTTTTTTCAAATTTTTAATTACGAGAAGTTTTTGTTGTTAAACATCATTTTCAAGAATCATTTGATGTCATTTGTAGTTATAGATGCCATGATTGATCCCCACTCCTTCATTAAATTCTTCTTCTAGATGGGCATATTCATCTATTTTCCCCACCAAATTGAAGATTTTTTTATCATAGCGATGTGTAATTGACATTTGGCAATGTTTTATTCATCCTTCTTCCTAATTGTACAGTTTTCCATTGATTTTCTCCCTAAGCACATAAATCACCAATTAGCGTGTTTTCGTAGTCCTCATATTATGCATCTGTGGGATATTATTTTAGGTTTGAGACATATTTTTATAAAAGAGATTAATTTTCCTCACTTTGGGGTGTCAAGAAGATCATTTTGGGGTCTACTGCTTCACCACGTGGAAGGTGGGGTTTACTTCAAAAAAGCAGTATTTTTTTATTTATAGGAGTAGATTTTGAAAAGAATTAGTTATTTGTGTTTGTCATGTGTAGAGTTCAGATTTGTAAGGTGTTTGTTGTTGTATAGCCATTAGTATGCTTTGAAACTCATTCTTAAATGTTTCTCTTTTCTTATTTTACAAATGGACACATAAATGCTTTCTGCCCATGTATAACTTGATGTTGCTTAACTTGTAAACAAACCTAAAATTAAAAAAAACAATTTCCCTTTGTAATTATGTGTTGATCATACCAAATAACTACAAAGAAGCATTTTGTCAATCACTTGGTTTTATTGGGTATTGAGGGTATGTTGCATTGTAGTGTTACCTTAAATTATTGGCTTTAATTATAAACCTCATTTACGCCAATTTTTGAAAAATGCATACCTATTTTCCTTAGGGTTTTCTTTCGTGTTAGAGATTTTGTGTGATGAGTGCATGAGACTTCATTCTTTGGTGTTTGTGTTGGGGTTTCAACAACTATTTTATACTATTTACCTCGTTTGGGTGTCCATGAGGGTAAATAACCTTTGGAGGGTGATCTCTCTTTGATTTCAAGTGTGAACACATGAATAATTGTCAAGATAAAATGGTTAATGCAGAAAAATCCTCTCATTATTCCTTGTTCCCCTTATTACCATCTCATTTTACACTACCCTTTTCCATACCCTTGTATATTTCATCATCTATTGTAAATCCAACATGATATATGCCTGCATAAACTCAACATCTGCTATATTTTGAGTGAATTTACCTAATTTGTGAAGCTTACCATCCCAAGATATCCTTTCATTTCAATTTTTCAATAGATTCCTTGAAATGATGTTTATTATCACTCTAAATTTGTCTTTAGTGGCTTAAGTATGATGTATTAAGTTTTTCAATGCTTGTGTAAATCCATTATGTCAATGAGCATTACATTTTTGGTCAGATTTGATCTCAGTTAATGTTCTGTAACTTGAGGTTTTAAAGCATATAATTTACTCCTCTTCAAGCCACCCCTTAGGTCCTCTCACCTTGGTTCAAGTAGAGTGCCATAATTTAAGTAAGGGTGAACAACCACACCTCTTAATCGGAGTGCCTCCATATTATCTCAATAGACTTGGTCATGTATGAAATACAAATACATCCATAGCCAGCAAAGGAAAAAGTAATGTGATCCATCATTAATCCTTTGCTCCTTATTTCATGTGCACATTACTCTTCAAGTCTATGTGGGGTGCTTCAGATTAGAACTAAAAAGCAACTCATTGATCACCTAGACATGTCTTTTGTGATGCTTATCATTCAATAAGTGCTTCTAGCACTTTAGAGTAAGGGGGTAAGACCTTTAAGTCTATGTATGTAACATGTTAAGGTGAATGATCGACATTTTCTGTTGAACCATCATTAGCGTGTTAAAAGATATGAAAATAGTTAAGTTCAAAGTCTTGTAGGCACGATGAATGTAATGGATGTCATGTGTTTTTATCCATATATGTCTCTAAAATCCATGATAAAAGGCTGCAGAAGTTTCCAAGTGTCCAAATAATTAAACATGGACACTCTAAGTTAAAGTCAAAAATCCTACTTCAATGAGAAACATGCAAGATGATTCAATGTCAAAATGGATATTTAAATGAAAACTCCTTTGAAGAAAATGATAATTCTTCTATGCTTTTCTTTATATATGTCTTATAGAAGGGGCAATGACAAGTGGAGGAACACAAGCATTTTTTATGAGTATCATCATTTAGTATTTGCCTAAAAATGCATGTGATACCATCATCTAAACCCAACTCCAAAATTTCAACATAGGCCCTAAAATGAAATGAAACCATTTTGGGTGCCAAAAACACATTCAATATTAAAGAGATAAAAATAATAAGGTATTTAACATATCAGAGAAAACCGTATACACAATATCTCAAAATATAAGGGTATTTTATAATAGAATGGTATCGGGAGGTATTAATAATAGAATATTGATAATTCTAATAACATTAAATAGGGGTATTATTTGTATCTATGGCGAACATATGTGATATACCGAAAATTTAATTAATTGAATCCCCCGTAGGAATCAATATGAGGCATTTCGTTAAACTATGTTGAGCAAGGAGTTTAACAAAAAAAGTATCACTATCATGAGCTGTGCGGAAATCCTAAACTCCTTAATACATATGTAAGAATAATCGTAAAGGTCAAATAAATGGAATGTATGTAATAAAGCGATCTCAGGAAAATATTAGTGGAAATGGTATTTACTCATCGATTCTAGTATAGACTTATCATAATTGATTATCATTGCATATAGGATTTAATGCCTATGGTGATAAATTATGCAATTTAGTTTTGTAAATTACCAATGACATGCACTAATTAAATTACCTCTGTAAAAGTAAGGTATAAGTATGAATAATATCATTACAGTTGAAGAAACTCATTATGGATCAGGGAACTATGGGAAACAATATTCTATTGAGGGAAAAGTAGTGTATGTATGTTATCAACTGAATAACCTTAGGGGTATATTAATTATAGGAGGGATTAACATTAGATTCATGACATAAATGTTGATCATCACATAAGGAATTGAAAGAAGCATTTTCAAAAGAATCATATACATCAGTTGCATTTGTAATCATATATAGAAGGATAAGATGTATTCATATTATTTTCTATTTCAAGAGAATCAAGAGAACGATTACGATTATGTTTTACTTTAGATGTTATTTCAAGAGGGAGATAGAGGAGCACCACAATCATTGGTGTTATTTGTTATTGTAAAGGAGTGGATGGAGAAATAAAAATGATTGTTGCATTTTTATTTCACAGAAGATGGAGAGATAACACCATCATTTTTTTAATATTTTCATTTCAAGTGAAGAATGAGATAATAACTTATAATCATTGCTTCCATTTGTATATTAAGAGAAGGATAGATAACACAATCATTTTTAATTCCCATTTTATTCCAAGAGAAGAAAGAGATAACATAATCATTTCCCTCAATTCGTGGTCAATAAGAGAAGACATAGAGAGATAAATACAATCATTTTTTCCATTTGTATTTTTAGAGAAGAAAGAGAGAGACGACAATCATTTTATTCCATTTGTATTTAAGAGAAGAAGGAGAGACAGCTGACAATCATTTGACTTTTAACTCGTGCATGTGAAGAGAAGAAGAAAAGAGGATTCCATCAAGAGGATGTGAGGTCCGCTTTAAGATAATCCTAGAATTGAGAAATGGAAATGATTAGAGTTGAAAATTCTCCATTTATACCATAATTATCACTCTCATAAGATTTATCATCATGATTAGCTATATTCCCATATATATAATCATCATTGGGTGTCAATCATAGTAATCATAACTAAAGAGAAGAATTGTATGGGTTGAGTATGGATACCATGCAGTTTAAATACATCATTATTTGGTGCAAAGTATTGTTGGTTCTCTATCTTCAGTACCAATAGTTGAATAAAGTATTGTAGAAGTGTAGGGAGGTTTAAATATCTCTTCTCATTCTGAATTTCATCATAATAATCAAAGCTATAATAATCAGCTATGATCACATTGTTTCTCATACATACAAATATTATCATCATTACCCATTCTTGTTTTCTACGTGAATGTTACTATACGAGAGAAAGGAACCTCAAGAATCAAAAGGATGCTTTAGAAGATGGAGCCAAAAATAAGATCCTAAGAAGAAATTCAATCGAACTTCGATATAGAAGTATCTATCTAGAAACCTTACTACCTTTTGGTCCTCGGAGATATGTATCCATATTAATCTCATTAATTGTAAAAATGTGATAATTAATAACATAAAGGGTGGAAAACATGTAGGCCAAAACCATAAAATGTAAAAGGTGGATAATATCAATAAGTGGGTTCACACATTTTTGCACCTAAATAAAAAAGTGTAATTTCTCATTAGAGTCTAAGTGTAGAATATACATCTATATAAGTAGATCATAATAATATACAAAATGGAAAACTAGGGTTATAATGTGTAAGTAATCAAAACATTCAACGAGATAGACTGCGATTGATACGGATAAAGCATTCAATTAGATTTTTCTTAAGCCTACATGGGCTGATCTAGATGACGTGGAAATAGGTCAAATAGGTCATGGATAGGGTTAATTGCGCTTCATCAATGAAATGGAACTCACACCCCATTCAGTTACTGGACACTATTTGCATGTGTACATTAGGTGTAGTGTTTTTTTCCTTCGGCATTGATCAAAGACTCTCTTCCCAGTCTAAGATCGTTTCATCTTTTGTCCTTAACTACTCCTCACACATTTCCTTCTTACTAAACCTCGTGCATGCAATTAGAATGATAAAAACCTAGTTTCCTACACTAAAACTAATATATGTACATTATATAACAAAAATGGTGAATGTGATTGAGTCGCCGATTTCCCTTGGTATTGAACTTCCCTTATTGATTATGACTAAACACCACATTAATCTTCAAAATGAGTGGCTTAAAATTCATGTAGCTCTCCCAAGGTGCTGTCACGAAAGAGAGAATGACAGTCTAAAGTTCCTCTAAATTTTTTTTCCTTGTGTTTGGCACAATAATGGGCTAGATATACTTTAGATGTAAAACCCTTAAGTGCGTATATAATGTTTACTAAAGATTGATATTTGGTAAATAATTTTCCTCAGAGTGCCCCTTTGGAACTTAGCCACTTGTAAATAAATACTTGATAGTGTTTGATAAATTATAAATCCTAACAATCGTGTGTGTGTTATATATGATCCTTTTACCTTGAAATTAGGACTTGATTAAAGCAAAACTCCACACCACAACCTCCCAAAAAAACCGGTAATCAAATGAACCAAATGGCCAAAGGAATAGCCAACATTGAGCAATCGAGACATTATTATGCACCTTTAGAAAATATCATACAACATAAGACAGTAAAGAGAAGTTCAGACACTATTGTCTTCTGCCTAAAATGAACCATGCCTCTAAACACAACCATAGATCCATTAGGGCCCTAGTGAGACAAAGGGACATTAATTGTGACAATGATGACATTACATTAAAAATAAGTTGGACAATAGAGACAAGCATAAGACCACCCACCACCGAATCACTAATATCATTGCTTAAGGCTTACATACTTGGTAAAATACAAGATGACGTCGGTAATAATAATCTTTGCTAATTTTGTGGTGTCTACAATTCCAAGCGTAGTCAAAGCATTACAAGCCAAGTTATCATTATCAAGTATTCAAGAAAAATTTGTAGTTGCATCATAATAATTGCACTTCTAATATGTGCATAACTACATGGATTTAATGTCTCTATAGCAGTATTATACACTACATAGGTGATGTGGGATGCTTACAACTCCAGTAACTGTGACCCCTTTATAATTATTTCAAGAGACTTAGGGTTTACATTTAAGAATTAAAATTTCGGGCACTTATGCGCATCTCCAAGGTTATAATCACACACAGATGTATATCTATTCATCACACATACTTCAAGAGTCAAAGTTGTAGAAAATATCATGGGAAAGAGTTATAGAAGTTGGGAATAAGTGTGGTATACTATTTTCTAAAACATGTCACTAATGTCCTCGAGGAGTCTATATAATCTATTTTAGAGATGAAATATTTCTGCAGGAATCATTCGGCCACGTTTTCAACCTATTCCAAATTGAGACGACCTATGAAGTATCATAAAGATATTGCACCTATGTATTCTTGTCAATTTATATATTTTGCATATTCCTAATTAGATTGATATTTCAATCCATTCACTATACTTTTTCATTTTGAATGTTAAATATTTATCTATTAATATGATTCGAACACACTCTGTAGATTCTAACCTAAATTAGGGTTTGATCCATCCTTTTAAAATTTAGGGTTAAATCAATGATTGATTTCAAAATTAGTTCTTCTTCATCTATTGCTAATTACAAAAATCAAGGCTTCTCCTCTTTTTTTGGATTGATAATGATTTAACAAAATAGAATCTTTTTATTAAACCTAATTACAAATGCTTGATGTAAACTATGATATACTGACTACTAAATATAATATGATGCAAGAAATTAAGTATGGAACCCTAAGTAAGAGATGTAAAAAGAATGAATTAGTTGATTTGTGCTTGATCCAAGAATGCTTTGGATTGGAAAAACTATCGAACAAGAAGTGAAAAGTGTCATAAATGCCCGGGATAAATTCTGTGACTACATGAACAAGGCTAGACATGGGCACCGCACAAGACAGAGGAGCACACAGGTGTTTTGACCTCTCTCACAGGTGTTGGTGACTACATAGGAGCTTGATTTGATCTCGGGATGTGTCACACAGAGTGTCACAAATATTCCCTATTGATAAATTATATGTCACTCTTTGAATGTCAAGGTACTGTAACTTCTGTAAAATAGAATTTTACCCGTCTAAACCCACAAACCATTAAACCTAAAAGAAAGATGTAATATGGGGAGTCGGGATGACCACCAGTGGTCACCCCCAAAAGAGAACTTACGACCAAGTATTGCACTACATCCTACTCCCATGTAGTTCTTTATGAGTTATTCATGTGAAAATGATGCCCTTGTACAAGTGCACTTGATAGCGGGTTGTAGCTAGATGTATGTAATGTAGTAAAATGTGGATGGAATAATGAACTTCTCCTTCTATGTTGTGTATACAAAGTTGATGTAACCTTTTCCCTTGAGTGGATGCTAGATCAATGCCTTTAGTGCTCTTTAGTGCATTTCTGATCTGCTTAGAAGATGATAGTATATGCTTAGTGTTTAGTCCTTTATTTTGAACACATAAGTATATCATATTTATATGATTCCCTTGTTTGAATTTTGTAATTGTCAAGTGAAGAAGGACGAATTTATAAGTGAAAAATATTCCCAAAAGATAAAAGAGACCCCAAAAAGTGAGTAAGGTGGAAAGGGGGAAGGGGTGCAGCTTCGCATCAGCACTGGCAGTGTATTAGTGTTTGGAGCCATAAAAGATAGATAAGTAAAATACCAACTGGGATAGGGTGTAAAAGAACAAAGAAAATAAGACATATATAAAAGAGGCCAAGGATAGTCACCAATTACTTGTTTTCTTGCTTAAGAATAATATGAATGCTACTCAGTATGTGTTTAGGATCTAAAATGTACCCACATGCATGATTCGGTGTTTACATTTCCCTACTTTATGTTGTTGAGTGAATACTCGATAACATAAAGTAGATAGAAAGATGTGTACCTTATAACCATGTAGAGTGTGCGGTAAAATGTGTGTAAGTGGACAAGTGAGGCATGGAATGATGTAAAAAATGAAGCGTGGAAACTTGAAAAGGAAAGTGACCACAGGGGTGAAGCGTTGTGCTACATTTGTACATGTTGTTATGTTTAGCTTATGACTATTGCTTCTTTGTAAGGATGGACACCGTAAAAAAGAAGGCAAGAATGTAGTCAAAGTCATGTATATGAAAAATTTACATAAGTATGTAGAAGTGTGTACAAATGAAAGTGTGCACTTGATTCAAGAGAATGTGAAAGGATAGAAAAATGTCACAGAAATGTTGTGTAGAGCAAGTTTTAGATGATCTCATGCCCAATAATGAGGATTTTTTTGGGTTATCTCATGCCAATGAGAATTTTTACACACCGGGTGATCTCACGATCTGAGTCTCACGAGTTTTTGGGCGATCTCATGCCAAGAGTGAGTTTTGGGCGATCTCACACTAAGAGAGAGTTTTTTGGGCGATGTCACCCCAAAGATTAAGTGTTAGGGAGAGAGGTCTAGTGTTACTCTCCTTTCAGCTGACTCTGCCTGATAAACACCACTCCATATGGTGTGTCCATGTTTTGGTTAGAGTTGCATGATTGAACTAAATAGGAAATTGTATGCATTATGTTGTTGGAGGATTGTGCACTGTCACAGGCTTCTCTAAAGGATTATGTGAACTATGTTGATCTGAGAAATTAATTGTATGTTCCCCATGACATGAGTGCCAAGGGGAGGACACATGAGCCTAGGCCCTCTTGTATGAGCTTGGACACCGTGTTTATGTTGTTCGATGAACCAATTCAAATTTTGGGTGGATTACTATCGATTTGTATTGTTATTTTGTTCATGTGATGTATTTCTTGTATGTTATAGCTCCGGGTTGTCAGTATGGGGTGATTATTTCACCTAATTTATGCCCCCCTCATTTGGGGTGCATGCAACATCAATAGAGTATGCAGCCCAAAAGAGGACTTGGTTTTGATCCTGTATCAGTATCCTCAGCATGGGAATAGAAAATAAGCAATTAAGTATATGAAACCACTAAGCAAGAGATGTATAAAGAATGACTTAGTTTATTTGTGCTTGATCCGAGAATGCTCTATACTATGAAAACTATTGAACATGAAGTGATAATTGTCAAAAATGCTCGGGATAAATTATGGACGATGGAACAAGGCCGAACACGGTGCCCATGGAAGAACAGCGCACTGAGCACTTCTGACCTCTCCTGAGTGTTGGTGACAGCCATATACAATAGCTCTGGATTTGATCTCGATGTGTCACCTGAAGTTATCATGAAATATTCCATGTTGATCATTTGTAGTCACTCTTTGAATGTCGAAGGTACACATAACTTTGTAAAATAGAAGTCCACATTCAAAACCCATAAACCATATCAAACCTAAAAATAAATATGCAATATGGGGAGTCAAACTGACCCTGATGGTCACCTTGAGAGTGAACTTATGATCAAGCACTACACTACATCTCAAACACCATTTATTTCTTGTGAGTGTGTGTGAAAATGACTCCCTAGGATGCCCTTGTGCTGAAGTGCACTTGAAAGCGGGTTGTAGCTAGATGTAGCAATGTAGTAAAATGTGTGTATGGAATAATGAACTTCCCCTTCCTATGTTGTGTATGTAGAGTTGATGCAGCCTTTTTCCTGAGTGGATGTTAGATGGATGCCTTTAGTGCATTTGGATGAAATCTTAGGTGATGATAGTATATGTTTAGTGCTTGGTCCCGTATTCTCAGACACATAACTATGTATTTATGTGATTACCTTGTTTGAATTTCATAATTGAAAGTGGATGGCTGACCCACAAGTGAAAAAGATGCCCAAAAGACAAGAGAGACCTACTGAGAAGTGAGTAAGGTGGAAAGGGGTAGGGGAACCTAGAGGGGACAAGGGTGTCTGGATGCTCTATCCTAGCTAGGCATTGGTGTTTGGATCCATAAAAGATAAATAATAAAAATACCGATTGGGTTTTAGGGTGTAAAAGACCAAGAGAAACAAGACACACGTAGAAAGAGGCCAAGGACAATCACGAATTACTAGTTTTCTTGTTTAGGAATCATATTAATGCTAATATGTGTTTAGGACTTGAAATGTACTCAAGTGCATGATTTAGTGTCTCACTGAGATAAAATATTCATCACCTCTCTCTCTTCTTTACTCTCCAGCAATTCTTTGCCTTATTTTATTAAGGTGACACTCCACTTTCTCACATGTTGTATGCTGACTCTAATATGCCATTTTCAGGATCAAATAACTCATCAATCACTCTCAACTCTTCCTCCAAAAAAGAGATTATCATGTTCTCCTTCCTCTTCATCAAATATGAGACCTTGCTTTCCCATTTCTTCTTTCTCTCAGTCAACATGAATATGTTTTTGTTATTGACTTTGTGTGTCTCTCAAACACAAACTCTCTGTGCATTCACTTCTTCATACATGTGGTTTCTCTGCACCTTCATCTTTGCCTCAAGCTCTATCGAATGGTTGTTTTCTTATTCACAAATATTTTTTCAACATTATCCTCTCTCAAGAGAGCCATTTTTCATCTTCATTTCAAGAGGCAAAAATACTCTTCTTCATCTTCTAATTCTTTAATTCCTTCTTCCATGCAATCAAACAAGAGTTTACATCTTCATAAGCTCCATCTTGACCACCTCTATCATGAGTGGATCACTACCATCCTTGTGCTTCTCTTTTATCTCTTTCTTGTGACAACTCCCAAGTGCCACTTTTATTCTCTTTGTATTGCCTTGCACGACAATCTTCTTCTTACTAGTGAGTTCCTTTTGCATATCTTGCATTTTTGTCTGAATAATCCAGGCTTTGATTTCATCACTCTCTTTCTATTTCCTTTGGGATCTTGTAAGGCCCTTCTTACTCATTTATTCTCGAAAATAACTCCTTGTTTACAATGATAACTTCACTTATCTCTTTATTCACTAAGCGAGGTCTTTTTCATAACTAGTGCCCACTCTTTCTCATACTTCTTTTCATAGTTTGAATGCTCTCACGATCTCATTCAATTTCTCTTTCACACTTAATCTTTTGACACTTTCTATTTAAACTTATCTTTGTAGTCATGAGTCATTCACTTTAGACATTATTTATCATGATCTCATACTACTATTTAGAAGGTTCTTGAGTGAAGAAAGTACTACTTAACCCCCATCTTTTGGCCATCTTGTTTTATTTTATTTTTCCATTCTTGATGTTTTACATCCACATGCCCACATCGATTGGCTAATCCCGCATTATTTTAGCCTTGACTAGGGCACCCATAGGCGCCACTGGTCCCACTTAGGGGTGCCTCAGTCCTTTTCTGCACTTTCCACGCCATCTTTTTGGGATCTTTCTAGCCATTTTAGCTTCTTATATTTTTGGTGGTTTGGCCATTTGGGTTAATTACAAAAACCCTTATCAAGAGACCATAATGAGGGACCTAGCATCATTCACTACTATCACTCACCCTAAATTTGCATCCATCTATTGCATTAAAGATCGTTTGTATCCACATAGCTCCATCATCAAGGTAACGAGGTAGGACATCTACATCACACTTCATGGGGGAAGGATTCTATTTTATTCCATGCACACATGTTATTAAATTTTCTACATTTAGTTATTGCTCACTACTTCACAAAGTGTGATTGCTGCACAAGAGCACCTAGGGCACATTATGCACACACTCACTAGAACTACATTTAGTTCCAAAATGTGAGTGCAACACTCGATTAATAAGCCTGTGTTGTGGAAGTTGAGGTCAATCTAACCCATTCATTTGCATCTTTATTTTTTTAGGGTTTTGATACATCTTTTTGATCTTCTTACATGTCTTTACATCATCTTGGATTATTGGCGACACTCGGTATAGAGACGGGAATTTGATGTGACACGCAATGAGGGTTTGGACCACCTCCCAGCCTTATGAGATTAGTTTAGAGATTTTGTGTGGACAGGCCGGTTTGTAGACCAAAGCACCCACATGCACCCTAGTCCCTCTCTATTCGCTCTAGTCCAATTAGATACTCTAGATCCATCCTTTTACAGAAACACACACATTTTCTTGCTTCCGGATTCTCCAGTCGGCTTTCAGCAGTCCCACAAGCATTTGTTATTCAAATGAGTCATTTCCTCTTCTCTCTTACACATTAGGGTTAGAATTTGTTTTTGCATAGTTGTTTGGTCACTTATATACTTCTTTACTACATTTATTTACTTTATTTATAGTTGTTCATAGCTTAGATTAACTATCCCCACATACTACATATTAGTTAAACATTTTGGTGAACCCGTGCACTCGATCTTCAAGTCTTAGGATCCTCATTTTCCCTCTATCATGGGTCAAGTTTCTTTTATCGGTTACTTAAGAGATATCCCCATTGCAAGTTGTTTTACTGAAAAATCTCTCTAGACACCAGACTATCTTGATGACAATACACCACCACACGAAATAAGTCCTCTATTCGATCGTTTATTTGATGACCCTAGTCCTAGTGTTCATCAATCTAATCAACCTCTATTGGACTCAATTCAAGCTCTACATGATTTATTCCAAGATAAATTTAAGGCCATGGAATCCACAATCACATCTCTCAAATCTGAAATTCAACAACTTAAGGATGCTTCTCAAGCGCATGTTTGTTCTCCTTCTACATCTCATGCTATGTCTACTACATGTGCTCATATTAGTGAACCTCAAGTCATACCATTACCGAGCCACTTATCTTGGATAACAATGCTAAGAAACATGACATTCTCAATAAACTCCTTAGTCATCAGTTGATCATCTTGCCTCGATTACTATCCTCCTTATCGATTAGTAAAATATCGCGGTTGTCCATATTACAATTATCATTGAATCAATGGACATAATGACAATGATTGCCATACTTTGCAATGAAGAATCAAATATCTTGAGCATCAAGGCTTTATTTCATTTATTTGGAAACATTCTATTGCATCCCCATCTACAAATGCTACATCCACATGGGCTCCTAAATTTGCTTCTTCTTTGGTTAGTCACGAGCCTCCTAAGCAACCACCTACGACATCACCAAGTCAACATAATCAACCACCTATCAAAATCATTTAACATGACCTCCTCCGATAAAAGTCGTTTATTGTATTACCAAGTCAACCTAAGCAACCTCCTTTAAAACTTAGTGCAACTTGGCCTCCTCTCAAGTATAAGCTTCAACCTATTACTTTCATCAAAGAAACTAATCCTCCTACTAGTAGTCATGACACATTGTAAATTCCACCACAATCGCATGGTCCTCCTGTTACTTTTTCCGACCATGCTTCCACCACTACACACAAACTTGGTCTTTGGTAGGTGACTCTCGTCATTCTACCCTCTTGATGACACACTCATATTATTATGGTTCTTATATGCTGTTGAGGGGTCTTTGTTATAATAAAGTAGCCTCGTTTACCTTACATTAATATATCTATCTATTACATAATCAATCATATCTACATCCACTGTGCATCTATCACTCCTCACGCATACCATATGATCTCTTATTATTTATCCCATTCTGAAAATCAATATTATATTATCTACAAATTTTCACCACCTTCATATATCACTTCTTTATTGGTTTTCAACATCATTTATTGAAAAATATATGCATCATCACACTTAGAGGGCATAGCATCCAACACATCCCCTATTATCATGTTAGCATTAATGCATCTCTACTCTTTCTAGTATCATCCATCAAATAGGCACACTCATCACATGTTTTAGTTTCATCATTACACGATGACACACTCTTGTGCTTGATTCACACTTGATCATTGAGGGCTTACTTACACACATGAACCCTAAACACTACACAACGCATCTATTCCTACATTACGTATCATATACCATACATTCTACATTTCATCTACAACATTTTGAGATTCGTGCATTCATACATCATACATCATGCTAGTCATAATTAGGCATACACCATTGTTTACATGTCTTATGTCCAACACTACTTATCTTACATACTACATCATTCATTTATCTACATACCATTCATATCACACTGCGCATTTTCACACATATTCTACTAGTCTTCATCTTATATGAGTCTAGCATAACATCATCTTACATACTACATTACTAGTCCATCTACATACATGCCATTTTACACATTCTACACCTCTTGCATTTACATTCTACATATCACATATTCACATGTTCTATTCATCTTATATTCTACACATCTTGCATTGCATTCTACACATCGTGCATTTACATTTTCTATTCATTATATGGTCATTTTTTCATCATTACATATACTACATTATTCTACACGTTGCATCACTTTTACCATAGCCTATGACATTTTTAGTTATTTGGTCCATACTCATTGTCGAGGGTTTACAAATCAAATAGACCTTACACTCATCACACATTTACTATTTTCCCTTTCATCATGCGACATTTTCAGCTTAGTGACATACGATTTAGGCTATATCGTCACCTATTCTATCATTTTGTAGTGGTATAAACCTTAAGTTACATCACCACTACTTCTCATCTTAGTGATATATGCTTAGGGGCTAAATCATCACTCACCTATTCATCTGATAGTGATATACGCTTAGGCTAAATCATTACTTATACGTTCCATTTGGTCGTGATATATGCTTCAGCTATAGGGTTCATGCTCACATCATTTCTAGGTCACGTCTCATCAATACTCACACACATTCATCACAACACTCTAAACACAATACACATTACTTGACCATTTCCCGATGGCGCACTCTTGTTTCACGGTTCATTCTTGATTAGAGGCAAACTAAATGAGCCTCACTTGCATACCCATTTCCATTCACTTTGGGGGCACATGGCTCTTATCACTCCATTTTGCATTCCATTCCATCCATCCACAACATATTGCACATTATGGTTGTGTATACTCTTGCCTAATTTTGTTTGTTCATGGTCGCTTTATTACACGTGCTATTCAACTTACTTGTATGCCATTTATCTATATCATACACACATGCGCGTTCACGCCTTTGTCTAGTTGTGATAAAAAATACAAGTCCCTTGCACACAACATGGATGCTCACCTTCTACCCTTCCTACATGGTCATTGGGGACATCAAATTCGTCTCTCACAGTGCTATTGTTTCATTTTGTACTTAGCACTTTACATTACTTGTTATACACGTTTTTGACATATTGGCTATCTTTCTAACATGCTAATGGGTGCTTCATGTGCAAAATTTGTTATGCAAAGATATTTTCTTCCATACTTGTTTGTTACATTCTTTGCTATTGTTTGTGGGCATTGCCCTTTACTTGGTGTGCACACTTGTGTCTTGTTTCGACCATGATGGACTTGTGTGTCTTACGACATCATGAGTGATGTCCCATGTTTGCATGACCCACTTTATTTAGACTACTTGTCTTCTTGTGCGTTTACATTACTGTTTTGCATAGCTTACACTTTGTTTTCCATATGCATGCATGTTTGTTCACACTTGTCTTTGGCTAGCCTTCTTGTTTGTGTGTGCCTTGGTTTCTACCAAGCACTTTCCATGGTTACAATGTACATGCGGTTAGTCCTCTTTTGGGGCTACATTTCTCCTATTAGCGATGTCACATGTGCCCCCAAAGAGGGGGGCATCATTTGGGGTTTTACATACTAACACAAGATTCTACCTCGATTCGAGTTCGATTATATACAAGGAGAGCGGGTTGAACCGGTCTACGAACCCCATACACACCGACTTTTATAGGATATGGGGTCCTTAGCATTCTAAGAAACGATTCACATGCTTGGAGGATTCTGATGGGTGTGCCTCTCTATAATACTTCATCCGGTGGCTTTGGATCACCCAAAAACCGAGAACAATACAAAGATCTCTTCACACACATTCAAGGAAGCAGTTAGAGCTTGTAGGACACTGAGAACATTTCCTCCTACACTTCTTTGGCCTATGATGTGATATTGCCCAAAAAACTTGCGATCTGAAATATCCTTCTACAATCTCTTTCGACATGGATCGGTGCATGTTTCATTTACATTTTCCATTTACACTCTTTCATTTTACTTTACATTTACATACTTTTACATGCATTTTTACATTACGTTTTTACACATACATATATAAATATTTGACTACTTGATAGTTTTCTCCTTACAAGTCCGGTTATATGAGAAATAAGCAGTCAAATGGAGGTCAACAACAACAACGTCAACAACAACACTTTGCGACATCACACACTTTCTAACCATACAGGTACATCATACACCGTAGTAACTACAAACATGTTCCACCCTAGGTTCACTCTCATCACTTTTTCTTTGCGCATTTTCATCTTTAGTTTCCACGCTCCTCCATCTTTTTTCATTTCATGTTTTGTCTAGTCCTTCGGTGTGTTTCTACTACACTCTTCATGGACATCAGGTACGCATCTCTATCTACTTTATGTTACCGAGCTTTCCACTCACCAACATAAAGTGGGGAAAATGTAGTCACAAAATCATGCACTTTAGACATTATTTATCCCGGTCTCATACTATTATTTAGAAGGTTCTTGAGTGAAGAAAGTACTAGTTAGCCCTTGTCTTTTGGTTATCTTGTTTTATTTTATTTTGTCATTCTCAATGTTTTACATCCACATGCCCAGTCAGCTTCTATCATCTCGCGTTATTTTAGCCTCGACTGGGGCGCCCATGGGTGCCCTGGTCCCACCATGGTGCCTCGGTCCCTTTTGAACTTTTCCGCCATCTTTTGGGCTCTTTATAGCCGTTTTAGCTTCTTATCTTTTTGGTGGTTGGATATTTCGAGGTTAATTTCGAAATTAGATCAAGAGAACCCTATAAATATAAAGTTATGAGACCATAATGAGGGACCTAGCATCATTCACTACTATCACTCACCTAGAGTTGCATCCATCTATTGCATTGAAGATCACTTGCATCCACATAGCTCCATCAACAAGGCACAAGGCTAGGACATCTGCATCACACTTCATAGGGGGAGGGATTCTATTTTATTCCATGCACACATGCTATTACATTTTCTACATTTAATTATTGCTCGCTACTTCACAAAGTACAAATGACACACGAACACCTAGGGCATATTATACACAAGCTCACTAGAACTACATTTGAGTCGAAATGTAGTGCACCACTCGATTAGTAAGCCCATTGTTGTGACAATGAGAGTCAATCGACCCATTCATTTGCATCTTTCATTTTTTAGGTTTTGATGCTTATTTTGGTCTTTTTTGCGAGTCTTTACAACATCTTGTATTATTGGTGACACTCGGTATAGAACAACGATGATGCAGACAAAAAGTGAGGGTTGAAACCCTCCCATCCTGTGATATTTAGTTTCAAAGCTTTTGCGCGAGACCACTGGCACCCATTTGCATGCGACCAGTGCCCACAGCGCCCCGGTTCCTCTCCGGGCACTCTAGTCTAGCTAAATACTCTAGATCCATCCTTTTCGGAGTTTCTACATAGTTGTTCCTACTTCCAGATTCTCCAATTAGCTCTGCGACACGATCCTGCAAGCATCTATTATTCGATTGAGTTCTTTCCTCTTATCTCTTACACATCAAGGTTAGTGTTTGTTTTTACATAATTGTTTGGTCACTTATATACTTCTTTACTACATTTATTTTAATTTATTTACATATGTTCATAGCTTTGAAAGAGCGATAAGCGGATCGTGCGACTGAGCCAAGAACACAGATGCTAATCAAACACCGCGATCAATAAGATGAAAGCAATTCGCGAATAACTTTACATAAAACCTTTGAAACAAATGAGCAAGATATCATATATTATTATGGAACTCAATGTAATACATTGAGAATGGGCCTTGCTTAAATAGGCGAGGAATAACAATCTAAGAACCCGATCAAGGTCGTAGATCAAGCCATAAATCAAGGAAATAACTAGTCATCAAAGAACTAGTCAAGACCATAGATTTAGGAGAGAACTAGATATCGAGGATCTAGTCATACCATAGATCTAGGAAAGAACTAGTCAATACCATAGATCAAGGAAATAACTATACCTAACAACTAGATAATATCTCATAATATCTAAATAAATAAAAAGAAATATCCACACACATACGTAGGTGAGGATAAATACAATAAAGGTAAATAATGTACCTAGGTGAACATGAGCTAAGGTAAATACCTACTCTAACAAGCTTAGATTAACTATCCCCACATACCTACATATTAGTTAATTTTAGTTAATCACTCTTCCAAAACTTGCATGCCAAAGGTTCTCTTCACGACCTATTTTTGACTCTAAATAGAGTCTTACACTTCTCAAAATGTTTTCTCTCAATCGCAAGATGCCTCTTTCACAACTCAGTAACTTCATGAGCTTGATGAGCTCTTTTGCTTTTTCGAATCTCTTTCTCAACACTCCTCTAAGCACTTCCACAATGCTTCTCAATGCTTTTACAAAGCTTACAGGACTTCACCAACCTGCAACAATCCTCTATGAGCTTCAAATTGCACATGCACACATCCTTTTTCTCCTACACACCTTTGTAGGACTTTGAAACTCTGCAACGTAGTTCTGACATAATGTCTCCAACTTCTAAACTCTCTTTCACATATGTAGGACTTTACAACCTACACACCAACTTCAATGAGCCTTTCACACACACTCTTACTCTCTTTTCACTCTCTTGGATACATGTAGTCTTCTCCTATTATGTCCTACGTGCATTCAACTTCTTATCAACGCTTTGCATTATTTCTCATTTCCTAAAAGCATTCTCTTGCTCTAATACCACTTGATGCAGTCAATGTTAAGTGTCCTAAGTGAATGGGAACCTCACCTTGTAGTTTTAGAGACTTACACAATGGATTTAACACAAAATCTCATTCTTTATTAATTTTCAAGCCTCAATAGGGCATTTACAATTTCAATACACACCACTCATAACCTCAAAAAAATTTCAGACATATAATAGCCTCAATGGCTTTACAAAACCAATGTGCAAATTTTGTACACCTACTCTAACTCAAAAAAGAGCTTTACTACTAATAGATTTTTTATTTTATTTTTTGATAAGAAATCTCTTTTCAACAAAAATGAATCTTAATTTGGCTTTCTAAATATAAAAATCGTTGAGTAAACCGACACTTATTTCCCTATCACACAATTACAAATTACTATTATTATTAGTAGATTCATTTTTGCTTAATTCTAACATCATGCTAACGCTATGAGAAGAAATCTTCCGTGAACTCCTAATTCGGTGGTGAATCATTAAACAATTTACATCATTCTTCCCTTCTCCAAGATGCTCCTCCATCACTTCCCCTTTCTATCCAAATTTTTAATCACAAATAATATATTAAAAAAATGAAAATAAAATAAAAACACATACAAATATATTTAAGTACATACCTTAAGAACCCAAATGAAATATACATCTTCAATACATCTTGAAATTACTTCAATAACTTCAAAAATCCTTGAACTATGGATTTTCAGTGTCATCATATTCTCTTTACTTTAACAATACCCACGGACGCTCCTAAACCCTCCCAAGCTCTCGAGAAGGGACTACACCCTAACCCAACATGGAAGGTGACACGGTAAAAACATCAGAAGTGAGAATAGCAGAGATTCAAGGCAGAGGCAGAGCTCTGGTTGCGACACAGCCTATACAAGCAGGTCAGATACTTCTGCAAGAATCCCCTCTTCTTATTTATCCTCAGTCAAATTCAAGCATACCCATTTCATTCTGTGCCCATTGCTTTACATCATTGTCTCCCTCATCATCGTTTTTACAATGCCCATCATGCACACACCCTCTAAATTTCTGCTCCACCCAATGCCAGTCAAAGGCTCTGACCTCCTCACACACCCAATGGGTATGCAAGTCACTCAACATTCTCTGCTCCTCTTCATTGGATCCCGAAACCCAAACACAGGCATGTTTTCTGATTGCTGCTTACAATTTGGCCATCGTTTCCCCTTCCAAGTTCCAGTTTCTTTGGCTTCTGCAAGGGAATGATGGCACCGTGGACTCACAGGCCCACGTTTTGCATTCCTTTATGCTGAGTGTTATCTCTTTCTGGCCTGTGCAAGGACCGCTGCTTGGATTTTCTTCAGAGCTCACTGCTTCCCTGCTCTCTAAGGATAAGCAGAATGCATTTGGGTTGATGGCACCTGTTCAGCAGGGTGGGGAGAGACAGGTCAGGGCATATGCAATATATGCACAGGCGTCATTTTTCAACCATGACTGCCTTCCAAATGCCTGCAGGTCAGTAGGATTGATTTTTTTTTCCTTGTTTGGAAATTCATCTTATATTAAGTACTGCAAGGAACAAATAATCACATCAATCTTAAAGCAGTAGTATAAAGAGTTTCTCTCCACAGATAACCCTGAAAGATAACATCTGAATCCGTGCCCCAAAGAGCAGTGGTTGGACATCTTTGCGCAGAATCAGGCATTGGAAAGGAAACTTTGTTAATGTCTTTAAATTTTTTTGCAAGGGTTTATGATGAAAGTGGGGGTTTTTGCTTTAGGTTTGCAAAGGGAAATAATGTGTTTGCCCTTGAACTCTGTGTTTTTTTCTGGTTGTTTTGGAAATTCGAGTTGATCTTTCCCAGGGGTTGAATTTAAGGCTCTGGAAATAGAATTGGTTTTCCTAACTTTATTTGTTTATAGGATTTTGGGCGATGCCTTATGACACTTCTCATTGTTGTAGAAATTTATTATTTAGCATTTTTAAAATAATTGGAAGGGCTTGAATCTAATGCTAATAAAAATAGGTTCAATTTTTTTTATCATAATCACAAGGAATGCAGGGTATGCATATGGTTGCAGGGACATCTTCTTTAGGAATAGAGGTATGTGGGTATAGGGCACAGGGTATAGGTGATACACACAAATTTTCAATATTATAACGAACTTGCATTAATATCAAATCTTTAATGAAAATTAGGTGGTTCCTCTCAGCTGTCCTCTAATGTGTGATAATCTTCCTTGCAAACCATTGCTGTGCAAACCTGCAATGTTTTTTAATGTTGCTCCTTTTCTCTTCAAAATCCTGTTAACACTCAAATTTCATAATGAGTGGAAAATGGCTTGGGTGTTTTATTCTGACCAGTAAGGGCCTGGTTTCTGGTAGCAGATTATGTTCACGGAGGAATCAGAAGACCTTAGGACCGCTACCAGCTAGACATGTTTCTGTAATAGGGAGATGTCTGCAATACCCGTCTCAAAACATGTGCCATACCCAGGGCATGGATATCTTTATTTCAGTAGTTTTTATAACATTTGTTTATTGAAATTGTTTTGAACACTTCTTATGTAACTTTCCATGGCTGATTGTAAATTTATTATTTCTCATTGTTCAAAGAGTCTTTGCTGTTTGTTTTATTGGACTCAACTGCTTAATCATACCATATTAAAATGTCAGTATCCATTTTTTTTTCTATTTCTATTTTGCAGAATAGTCTCTGACCCTCTGCAGCTAGTTTCATTTAGAAATTGTCGGCTCTAACTTTATTTATCATTTGATGAAAGCTGTCTCTATAATAAAATTGAAAATTCTCTTCCTCTTGTTTGGATTAGTCTCTGCAATTAATATCATAGATGCACAATATTGTTTTGATTGTAATTTATTACTACCATTTATTTACTGTTTCTTGTTTAATATTTAATATTTATTGCATAGTTTTCATTGTTCAGGTATGGTTAGATGGTTTGACTGAAACCCTCTCCCCGTCGGATTTTCCCCGAACATAGATTATTGGCACAAAATAACATTGTTCAAGATTTGATTGATTTTTGTTTCATCCTTTTTTTCTGAATTGGTAAAATGTGGGTTTCGCACCAGGTCCCCCACCTCCAAAACCATCAAACCATAGAACTATGTGAAAGGATTAAATATAAGTGATATGTTACCAGTAACAAGAGTACGTTGAAAAAATGGCCAATTGCTGGCCCACAACAAAACTGCAGTCTGAATAACAAATGGCTAGGAAAACATCTAGCAAAGCATCATTTTATCAGCTGTATTTGTCATACTATTAAGTTTAACAGCTTGTCAGCTGAAACTAAAATGATAAAAAAAGCATCATACAGTAAGCAATATAAAAGAGTTTAAAAACATATTGGTAATATTTGATTTCAACGGTATTCTTCTGTCTTCACATAAACCAACAGTCATAAATTAAAGAACAGAGTATCAAGGCAGAGTGGCCATGGTGTCACTTGGACCTGGACAGTCACATATTCCTGATTTCCTGCTTGATGCAGGGCCCTCAAAGTAACTCCCAGCTGCTGCTTCTTTGCTCTTCCTGCCTGGCGGATTTGAACCTTCCACATTCATGAAATGCATGCCCTGTTCCTTGTTCTGCTTCATCCAGGCACCATTTGCTTTGAAGACAGCCATGAACATTTTTAACTCCTCTACACTTTATTTGATTCTAATGGTTATACGAGACTTCACACTGGTTTTACACTTTAGTTGATTCAAATGGTTTTTCTTTTTTCTTCCCAAAATATTTTTAAAATGGACACTGGTTATTTGACTTTTGCAAGGATTAGAAAATAAATCTTCTCTTGAAGCAGTTTCTCTTTAAAAGTTGGCATGGTTTCTAAGCACGCTTTTAATGTGCAGACTCTAGGTGTTCTCTCAATATTTAGCTTCCCCCACTTTTCCTACTTCAGATACCTTTTAATGATAGGTCATAAATGGATGTTTTCAACAGTTTGCTTATGGAGTGCATTTAATCAGAAGAGTGAGCCTCAAAATGGATGAGCCATTCTACTTTTTTTTCTTGAATAAATTACCAAAACTATTGCCTAGTGTTAGGATCAAGTAATACAGACCAGCTTGGATCGTTAATGAGAAAGGCATTTTCCTATTAGACCCATTTTTAGAGAACTTGTTATGCATATGTTTGATACAGAGTCACTTTAAACTACAGTATAACATGCCTGTAATAATTATAGTATAGACCAACTCATCTCAGGTACCATTATAATTTTTGTAATGGCACCCATCAAACCTTTGAAGATGTTAGCTTCCTTTTTGAAAGCAAAAGGCCTCACTTTTCTTTTGATAGGTTGTTTCTTTTCATTTTTTCTATTATATAGTATCAACACTAAATTTCAAAGCTGTTCTTTTCTTTCTAATGAGATCAACGATTTGATCCTGGCGATGAGCAGTTGTGCCTGTAATTGCTAAAATAAATTAATTGCATACTTTTAGTGTTAAGGTGCCTTACACAATGTTTATGCTGGGATGCTTCAATTGACGTAACTTCATATTTATGTTGTTTCTTGTATTATTTTATTCATCATAAGAATCAGTCTGTGATCAATCAGTTTTGCATTGATGCCAATGACCATGCCTTGTTATTATTTATTGTGAACGAGTGGTTTGAATTATTTCTGATTGCAAAAGGCCTCCTTGCTTCCGTCTGATAGGTTATTTCTTTGCAACCTTTCTGTGGTATAGTCTCAACATTAATTTCCTAGCTATTAATTTCTTTTCCTTATACGGAATCAGTGATTTGATCCTGGCAATGAGCAGTTGAGTCTGTAAGTGCTAAAATAATTGCAAACTTTTGTTTTTAAGGCTCGTTAGTATTTATGCCAGGGATGCTATAAATGATGTAACTTAATATTAATGTTGTTTCTTGCATTGCTTTGTTCATCATAAGACTTGCTATCTGTGATTAATCAGTTCTGAATTGATGACAATGACCATGCCTTGTTATTATTTATTGTGAATGAGTGCTATGAATTATTACTTTGTTATCAAAGCACCTATGGAACAGGAAAGCTTTGCTACAGGCCTCGACATAATTGATTTTATATGAATGTACAAAACTTGCAAATAATAAGCTGTAACATTTGTAATGCAAAAGTAGTATTGCTATCAGCATTTTAGATTTTGACAGATTGAATCCAAATGTTTACAATTATCCTTTCTGTTTTTCTTTAAACCTTCTTATTGGCTGCATATTACAGATTTGATTATGTAGACAAACCTGGAGACCACAATACAGATATTATCATAAGAGCTCTGCATGAAATTCAAGAAGGATCTGAGATATGCCTGAGCTACTTCCCAGTTAATTGGCCATATGCCGAAAGACAGAAAAGGTTATTGGAAGACTATGGCTTTTCTTGCAATTGTGACCGTTGTAGCGTTGAGGAAACCTGGAGTGACAACGAAAGCATGGATGAAGAAAATGCTGTTCCAGAGGATGAGATGGAAGATGAAGAAACGGAACTTCACGAGGCAGGCTCAGTGGGAGAAAATACAGCTGAAGGAGAAGGCAATTTTCCTCATGCATTCTTCTTTGTAAAATATCTTTGCCCGGTTGAGAATTGTGGAGGAACTATGGCTCCATTACCTCCATGTGATGGCAGTCCGTCTACTGTTATGGAATGCAACGTGTGTGGTCATTTGAGAACTGATGACGACTTTAATCAAGACCTGAAAGATAATGGGATGGTTGATTGACAAAGAATTACTAGATTTTGTTTTCTAACTTGAGAAAGCGCTATCAGGTTATATATTATATGTTTATCATCTGAATCATGTGCATGCTTCAAAATTCTCCTTTCTTTCGTATTCTGTCCTGCAAGTACCACGCCCTCGTGCAAATGGAGTGGAGAGATGTATGATCTAAGCACCTTAGAAGGAAAAGGAGGTTATAGGGGTTTAAAGGATGTAAAACTCATGACATTTTTTTACTGATGTTATTTTTGATCAAGTAGATGGTTTATTATGCAATTGTAGGGATGTCGAGAATTTTAAGCTGCTTATTTGTTTAATTATCTTTAGGAATTGCATTGTTAGAAAGCTCAAGTCAGTAAAATAGTCAGGTTGCCAAACTTCTTGTACATGGTATGATGTCTAGGGTTCATCTATTGATATTTGTCCTGTTAATAAAGAAAGAGGATATTTTTGTATATAATCTTTTTGAAGTAAATGTCATTGCAAACTGCTACATCCATGGACACAATTTGAGGATATTTGTTGTCTACCGGGTGCACTCCAGCACTGAGCCCATTTGTTTTCCAAATGAAGAAGAGGCATAAAAATGAGGTAGCTCACTGGAAATCATGGCAGCCAATGATCTCACACATTATACACATATGTCATCCTTTTGTAAGCAGTTAGAGCGACGGATCCAGTGAAAATGAAATGCTCCAAGGGTTCACCAGCCATATTATTATCAATAAAGAAGTAAAATGCATTAGAATTAACAAGGATAGATGAAAGGCTAACTCAAATAGATTAAAGCTGATTGTAGATGACATACTAGGTTGTCAAATTTCTCCCAAGGTTTTTACCATAAACAATTAAAGTGGATATTGAAATATCCAATTGTGTATATCTTATTGACGATTCTCTCTCCCATATTAAGTGAAGCATAGCATGGGTTCCTATCTAAAACTAGAAACAATTCTTATGGTAGGATATCCCATGTGCATCATTCTTTTGGACACATGAAAGTTCAATTTTTAATCCAAGATTTGCTGATTGTTTCAATGCTTTCCTTCAGGGAGAGATTGTATACATAGATAAAGGTTGTTAGCGGTAAAGAGTTTGGTTTTGTTTCAAAGCATATTGGAGCACTTTGCTCTGACAATGGACACTGCATAAGTTAGAGACTGGAATGTTAAAGCTATGATTTAGGCATCAAAGGTAATTACAAATGGCCTATCACAGCAATAAACTACAGTAATCAGTTTCTTAAATTTAGTACACATCCCTGAATCTTACATTTATGACGGATATGCTTCAAATTACATGTGTGGGTATGCATTATATTTGTAGGAAATGTTGTCTTTTGCCTTGAATATTGTTTATGCCCCATGGTGGCCCTATAAATGAGTATGTGATCAAGCTGCCATTTTTGCTGGTCAATGTTCTTCTTCCTAGTCAAACAAGATTCAAGGGCTTGGATGTCTGCCTTAGTGATTTGAAGTCACTGTGGTGTCTAGATCCAAGTACAGAGGTTTGATATTGTGAGCAAGCTACCATTTGTGCTTTTCAATGTTCTTCGTCCTAGTACAACAAGATTCAAGGGCTTAGATGCCCACCTTCATGATTTGAAATCATTGTGGTGTCTATGTCCAAGTACAGAGGTTTGATATTGTCTCCAGAATTATTGGGTGGGTTAGTCATGTTCATGCTCTGTGGATTAGAAGTTTGAAGCATTATGCTATATTGTCAACGAACGTTGCATTTTGTCTGATTATTTTGAAGCTCAATCACAACTAAGCATATTACCTTGGTAGGAATGGTCATGCTTGTTGAGAAGCTCGGGCTTCCCTTTGCTAGGATTTCAAGGCTCTGTATGAGTTCCCTGATTTT
The DNA here is from genome assembly GCA_018340775.1 of Taxus wallichiana var. yunnanensis. NCBI lineage: Eukaryota > Viridiplantae > Streptophyta > Pinopsida > Cupressales > Taxaceae > Taxus > Taxus wallichiana. Next base: position 410,338,975 of record CM031239.1, read on the forward strand.
GGTGCATCATCTTTTGGAATATTTGATTTTCCCTCAGCATTTGTGTGTAATGTATTAAGTCCTCCAAATTCCCCAAGTTTATGTGTGGAAGTTCTTTTGAGGGCATTTCTTCATTTCGGTCTGCCTGATTATTATTACGCCGATAGGCGTTCCCTATTAGAGTGAGCCGAGCCAACTCTGACATCTACAGGCAACATCAACGACAAAAAATGAAATGAACATGTCGTGCAATGTGTTGATTGAATAGATCCCAACCTTTCAAATTCTAACCTGTCATTTCTCAACTTCACTGTTGTAGCCATCCCTCTCCATCATTTTTTCATTACGCCAATAGGCTTTCCAAATGGGAGGATGGGTGCTTATGTTTGACTGGCCGCAGAGATACAGAAGCACTGAATTTTACCGTTGTGGTCTTACGTGTGGCATGTTGGTCATTGATACAATTTGAAACCCTAATTGCATTCACTCTCTTCTATGCATTCCATGTTGCGTGATGGTTGTGTCAATTGGGCGTAAAGATTGGTGATGTCGTGATGTACATGATTTGGCGCAGTCAATGATGGCTTCTACATAGGCCTTTTCATAGCCTCGTGCTATGAGTGTGGTGCGATGGTTATTGCCGTCTGAGTAGGTTTTTCACGATTAGATTTTTTCTCCTTTCCATAGCACGAAGATCTGCGTTTATTTGTGTTGATTAATGATGTATCATGTGTATTGCAGGTTATGCGTGCTACAAAGCGAGTTGGGATTTTGCGATGCGTGTTGCAGGTTTTATGATTAGGATAATGTTTATTTCATCTTCTGGCTTGCCTTCAGCATGGGCAGATAGTCGTGTTCATCGTGCAAGGGTTTGACATTGTCACTGGTGGAGTTGGTGTCCACCACATTGAACAGCTTCTGCGACCGCCGAAGCTATGAATTGGATTCCGCTAGTTCGTCTGCCGCTTTGGCTAATTATATTTGGTGGGAGTTGTTTTTGCATCCACGGGATACATGATAAGAGCTGGTGGCGTCTCGTACCTATGCTGCTTTGGCCTACAAAGACACAAGAATCAAAACCAGAGCCACAAGTAGTGGCAGACTTGTTCAAGATCAATGCAACAATACTGCTCCAGAGATATTCCTGATCCACGGCAGTTGCAAATGTTTTTGAATATGTTGTGATCTCTGGAGTCTTATTATCCATTAGTGAACTCGGCATTTGCTACTCCCACGGTCCTCTGTCGTTGACAAGCGTCCCATGCATCATGTTTGTGAATTATGCCTTTTTATAATAGTCTGATGCTTGATATGCAGGTTGTGGCCACCTACTCTCTTGCCTAATTGCCGCACGTTTTTACTGGTGGCGAGCCACACACGTGTAGGACGTGGCGATGAGGAGTGATGGAAGGGTTTGTGTTGTTTTACTATCATCCCTAGCTAATATGTTGGACCGCTGACATGTTTTTATCTTCCCATCTATATTTTGTATATTGTTGTCTCCATGTTGCTCTGATATTTCATTAGAGAAGAAGTTGATTAAGCTAAATATGTGAATAAGAGCCTAATCTGAATGTTATAGCAGCAGTATATGAATAACAATGAAATACTTGAATTACATCCAAAGCAACTAAGTAATAGAGTGAAAACCTAAGTGCGAAGAGAGGGTAAGAAGCCTTAAGCGATTCATAGTAAAGTTTGGAGTTGATCGAAGCTCGACCAATCTGAGCAGAGAGGAAGAAGCGTCACACGAAACCCTTGGAAAATGCATAATTGGAGGAACAAGTGGATTGGGTGCTTGGAGAGGGATAGGGCGCCGCGGCGCCCTGGTCTGGAAAAAACTTCGAAAACCTCCTCGAGGTGTCGCAAGGTGTTCACCTTGGTTGTCATTGATCACTTCGAGGTTGCACCAAGATCGTCGAGGTCATTGTAAACCTACAATGAAGAATGAACCTACAAAACCCTCAAATAAACATCAAATCCAAAAAAAAATGTAGAATGAGGGGTCGATTGTCTCAAATCACCATCACAATGGTGAACTTACGATTGAGCGTTGCACTACATTTTAGACCCAATGTAGTTTTGTGTGTCTACTGAGAATTGTTCCCTAAGTTGCTCTTGTGCGTGTCTCACTTGGATAATGAGCAAGTAACTAGATATAAAATGTACTAAATGTGTGCATGGAATAGAATGAACTTCCCTGCTATGAAGTGTGATGTAGAAAACCAACCCTTGTGTCCCTTGTGATGGAGCTAGATGGATGCAATGGAGCTCTTAGATGCCTTGATGGATGCAACTTTAGGTGGTGATAGATAGTGTTTAGTACTTGGTCACTTATTATGATCATTTAATGTTATATTTATATGATTCATTTACTTGAATTTTGTAATCAACCCCAAAAAGGCCGACTACCAAAAAGATAAGATGCTCAAATGGCTAGAAAGGACCCAAAAAGTGCGAATAAAGTGCAAAGAAGACAAGAGCCCCGAGGAGGGCGAGAGCCCCCTGTGCCTTTGACGTCTTGGTTGGCAACTTTGTGTCCAAGATGATAAAAGCCCGAAGTATAAAAAGGCATCTTGAGAAAGTAAGGGTGCAAGACTGAAAGAACAAGCAAGAAGCAAATAAAGGTGGCTAAAGACATGGGTTAATTAGTAATTTTCTTACTTAGGAATCACATGAATAGTAGTATGTAATTAGGACTAGATAATTACCCAAAGTGTGTGATTTTGTGTCTACATTTGCCCCACTTTATGTTGGTGAGTGGAAAGCTCAATAAGATAAAGTAGATAGAGATACGTACCTGATAACCATGTAGATCGATGATGAAAAGCGTGTCGAGGGACTAGACAAAGCGTGGAATGATAAAAATGTGAAGCATGGATGCTAAGGAGGAGAAAGTGCAAAAGTGATGAAAATGAACCTAGGGCGGAAACGCATGTGTAGATGTCACGATGTGCATGTTGTTGATGTTGATGTCGATGTTGGTGTGTTTGATGTTGACTACCACTTCCCATACGAGCGGACCTGCAAAAGAGAAGTCAAACAAATAGTCAAATACGCATGTATATGATCAAAATATGTAAAAAGGTGTCTAAGGAAAGTATGTAAAAACAATGAAAGTGTGAAAAATAAACATGTGCACCTGATCCGTGATGAGGAAAGGGTGTAGAAAAGGATCATGTAGATGATGTCGATGCATGAGTTTTTCGGGTGATCTCATGCCAATGAAATGGAAGAAGTGTAGGGAGAATAGTTTGGTGTCATCCTCCAACCTTTAATTGCTTCCCATGCAATGTAGAACACCACTTTGCATATGGTGTGTATAAACGCATGTGCTAAGGACTGTATGCCCTATAAAAGTTGTGTGTGGAGTTACTCAGAAGTGTGTTGAATTACCAATCGTTGTGTAATCACCCCTAGGTTTCGGGCATCCAAGAAAGGCCGTTGTCTAAGGGCCCAAGTCGATTGAGCCTTGCCCAAAGCGACAATTGTGTTGTACCGGTCCGTGTTGTGTTGTGTATAATGTTATATGGGGTGACTGATTCACCCAAATGATGCCCCCCTCGTTTGGGGTGCATGCGACGTCATTGAAGGAATATGTAGCCCAAAAGAGGACCGACGATTGTGTTCAATTTGTGCTCTGCGGGGGAAGGGAATGTGTTTGCTAGAAACCAAGGCACACACAAACAAAGTGGCTAGGAGACAAGTATTAGTACAAGCAAAGACAAACATGCATGTGTAAGACGAAATGTAAGCTAAGCAAACAATGTATAAGCTAAGATGCAAGTAAATACACAAAAAGACAATGTAGACCGCGAAAAGCGGGTTGCAAACATGGGACACCACTCACAATGTCACAAGATAATCAAGGCCATAATGGCCGCAAGCAATCAAGAGAACAAGCAAGACATAGGGCAACACCCACAAACAATGACAAACAAAGACAAATAGTGTATCAAACAACCATGGAAACTAATAGACCTGCAAAAAAATGTTGCACATGAAGCACTCGTTAGCATGTTAGAAATATAAAAAACATGTCAAAGTGTGTATAATCCAATAATGTAAAGTGCTAAGTACAAAAATGAAACAATAGCACCTATAGTGTACGAAAGTGGATGCCCCAGGAGTTGCTATGTAGTGTACATAAGTGTATGTTAATGCCTTTGTGAGTGCAATATCCATCATACAACGGTTTGTAGTGAATTTTATCGTCTTTTAGCGGTCATTAAGTGTGCTTTTGTGCAAGAACAAGTCCCAAAACATTGGTGTATCACCTTATTTCCCACTTTCGTTAAGTTTGTGTTGTTTTCTCTCCCTCAACCCCTGTCGGAGGAATTAGTTTATGTAATCTACCCGGGGAGCCAACCCACTCTAGAGGTTCTCCTCAAACCGAAGCACCCACGGCTCAAAGGAGATTCAATTGTATCGGGCGAAGTGTAGAGTCAGATTGTATTTCCAAATCAAGTGTGTACTTCGGACCGATAACATTGAGCATCCCGTATTTCCATCTCTAGCTCAACCTTCTTCTCACATAGTTCCAAAACCTTTATATCAATATAATTTTTCTCTTCTATCTGACCTATTATTTTCTCTTTTATGGATTCCAACCTTGTCTAACAAGATTATGACTAGCATCTTCTTCGTAACCAACATATCTTTGTAAGAATTCAACATTACATGCAAATCTCACCACAAATGTCAATGCTAGTGTATGCGTAATAAAAAACAAAATAAAGTGATCCATTCTTATATTTATTACCTCTAAAATCAGGGGGCCTTTCCTTCCTTCTTTTTGTTCTTCGTTACATACGTTATTAAGTGACTATCAAATAAATGGACATCATTTTTTGGTTGGATGGCAGGAAAAGACTTCCTAGTACCACCCAAAATGTTTTTCTAACCCATGACAAATAACAACGTGATGTTGAACATGTGCAAGTGCCATTCATCAAATCATATTCCATTATACAAGTAGTTATACAAATGGCATTCATCATTTATTATTACAACATGTTTCTAAATCATAATGAATTTCACATTTGATGGCATTAATCATAAGTATGCTTGACAAGGGGTTTCTACTCGCTTGGAATGACTATTACAATAAAATATTCCCTACCAAGATGTGGCATGATTATTCAAATCATAGGGACAAATTATAGAGGAAACAAGTTAATTATACATGATTAAATTATATGAAATTACTTCCTCGCAATTAATGCGAGATATGAAGTACTTCAACGTGCTTTATAAAAAGCTTGTGAATCTTCATGGCATATATCATATTGATTTTGACCAATTTGGCTCATGCATAATCCATCATGTAGACACATGAATTTGGCACATGCAAAATTCATCACAATGTAAATTAATAGAAATCAAGCTAACCTAGATATACATGTCTAGTTACAGCACGCACACACACACATTATTTTTTTCGGACATTATACAATGTCGACAATAACATCTAAAATCGAGCCACCTTCAACGGCTGCAGTGAGGGCATCCACACCGTCAAAGTCACCCAGGGCACAATCCTAGCCTCAACCGTTTCGACTCTCCATGTCGGGTATGTCCAGGCCTTACACTCAAAGAAAACTTGATCCACGGTGGGCTCTATAAGAGCCATCATCATCACCAATGGACTAAGGGTCGTTTGATAATTACACACACATTTATAGATGAAAAAATAAAAAATCATATTGCGGAATGTTTGTGATCATTACAAATACTTCATGAATTTTTTATTTGATATGGTATATCTAGATTAATATTGGTAGAAATTATGCCTCTTAACCAAATAAAGGATAAAACCTAAAATCATGTATTCACAATACTAATACATATTATGCCTCACAATTTAAGAAATGATACTACGAGGATTTTTTTGACAAGTTTTCCTTTTCATTTTCAATTTTTATTGATACTTTGCCAAACAAGTTGGGGTTTTTTTACTTCAATAAATGGTGAATAGTGAATAATGACAATCTCTATCCCATTTTCATTTAAAGACGGATAAAACTGATTTTGATGAATACCATAATAGTAAGGTCGACATATGGGGTTGGAGCATTTAATCAATAAGCTATATGTCACAATCAACATTATCCATATCATAAAGTAATTGGAAAGATGAAAAAGTGCAATGCACAAAGTCAAAAATTGCAAGGTTACATAGATTATAACTAGCAATTGCACATGAGTTACAAACTACACCGGAGAGAATGTCAATGTAGATGTTGTTGGAAAAGCACTCCACTTCCGACATATTTAAACATTTCCATGCATTTCATAACATAAGCAGATGTTGGTTCTTGAGTAATAGGAAAATATCCTGCTCTAAATCTCCCATTTTGACAGTCACTGTGAGGAGGCTGAAAAAAATTGTAGCTTCTAGGCTTTACACCTATCAATTACATTTTCTTGAAAAGTTTCAAAACCTTTTTAATAGTTTTTTTTTATATCCCCTAATCATTGCATTCCATGAGACCACATATGTTTGAGGCATTTTGTCAAACAATTCACGTGTACATGTTGGTAGTATGCTAGCAAAGGTGAGGTGATCATATTAGACACATGTTGGTGTTATACAAAGTCAAAGCTCCATGACGAACTGAGCAGGTTGGACACCTGTTGATTGCATTTGGTGAAACAATGTCAATGCTACATGAGGATGCCCATGTCTTCCCTAAAATATGGGGATCCAAGAGGCCACATTTCATTCAGGCATTTAGACGGTAGTTCATTTCCCTTGCATATGCGCCACATTTTGCATACAGATTTACCTAGGTTCTTGTAACAAAACAAAAATTAACTTCTTCCATGATTTAATGGATGGTGAAACCCTTCGTGTGGGTGGGGAACAACAACGCAAGTCTTCTAGAAAGGGACAAAAGAAAACCACTTTCTATTGTGCCTTCTTGGATGCCTAACCTGTATATACATAATCATGGGCAGCGCAGATGGATTCCTACCAAATAAGCTTTAAATATACCATACCACAAATCTGAATCCACAATTATAACATATACACTTCAATATAAACACCAAAGTATAGCTATACAGATTGGAAAAGTAGGGAAGAATTCAAATCGACCATAATATGAGAAAATTGCATCCAGAATCTAAAGTGAGTCCAATCTCTCTATCCTCTTTTACCCATCGAGCTCATCTCCCTGCCGAAGTGGCTAAGCAGAATCCAATTGTTCCTCGTTGTGGCTGCTGAACAAATGGAGTTTCAGGGGCGGAAACTTGACCATGTAAACTCAAACAGGTGGCTCCTATTTTCCTTCTGTAAACTTGGACCCCATTTGATGTATCCTAACGTTGCTCAAACGTTTCCCTTGCACAATATTTTGTTCATCTTGACCAGTACAACATTGAGCTAACAACTAATGAGAGCCATAACCAGCACAATCTATCTGAAATTTGGTGTTTGTCAATAAAGGAAAATTTTAGAGGCGAAGATTTGTAATTTGATAAATCTCATCGTTTCTCAAAGTGGCCATTTTGTTCACATTGGCCAATACAACAGTGAGAGGCAGAGGCAGAACCTGTGCAATCTGAATCCATCCAGCAAGTGATGAGAGCCAGAGCCAGAGCCAGAACCTGTGCAATCTGAATCCATCCAGCAACTAATAAGAGTCAGAACTAACACAATCTATCTGAATTTTGATGTTTGTAGTAGCAATAGCAATGTTAATTTGTAACAATAAGCTAACTTCATTCTTAGTGAAGCAGGAGGTGGGCAATCTAAGCATGGAGGATCCGCGCAACAAAGTCACAGCCATGAATGCTCTCACTAAGCATGTCTGCCAGTTAGATGGAAACCAGGTTCCCAATTTTCTCAAACAAGTCTATGAGTCTTTTCATAAATCCAAGCCCACTTCCATATCCTCTCATATCCATGCCATATCTCTAGTTGACATTGTTGTTAGAAAGCACAGGACCGGTCTAGTTTCTCACCTAGGTTTAATGATACAGATGCTTACAACTGCACTCAATTCAAAGGGCTTCAACATTGGTTTACAACAAGCTTGTGTAAAGTTTGTTCGTTCTATAGCCAATTATGTTATATTTCCAAACCCCATGGCATCTTCTGAGAAAGAGTAGATGGTGAGGGATTTATGCAGTCCTTTGTTAATGAAAGTAGCAGAGGCACCCCATTGCTTGCATGCTCTTGTGGAGACACCTTGCTGGAAATTCGCTTCTCATGACTTGATAAACGAAGCGAGTTTGCAGGCAACCAGGACATTACTCATTAAGGGCTCTCAAGTGGTCGGTCACATGCAGCTAATATGTTCTCTTGCAAAGAAGAATGGCCCAAATCTGAAACCTTATGTGGGTACCCTGCTAATGGAAGCTATTGAGATACTTGACGAGGGAAATTACTGGCAGCAACGATTGTGTGTTGTATAGATGATAAATACGTTTCTCAAGTCACTGAATGCCTTGCAGCTTCAAGAAATAGTTGGTGTTCTACAGCGCCAAGGCCAAGATAAAATGCCTTGTGTGAGAAAAGTGATTGCAGAAACCATTGACAGAGCAAGATTGCTTTCTGAGAGTGCATCTTCTCAGAAAACATCCTTTGCAGCTAATGACAGTGTATTCACCGATCAATCTGTAGAGCACACATATTCTTCATCTGAGAACTCTGCAATCCTTGGAAACCAAGCTATAGAAGAATATGAAGACAATGGCCTGGACCAAATTTCAGGTATTACAGAATGGAGTGTGAGGCATAATCCTATAGCCCACCAAGAAATTCAAGATAATGTGAGGCAAGCATTTGCAAGTAGCTTTTAAACCTCTTACGGTAGTATATAGTAATATACAAATAACAACACCGCACAATGCCGTGATCAAAGTTGCTCCTCCTATGTTTCCTAACAATATTGGCAATAATTTTGATTTCCCTTTGCCGTGATTCTTTGACAATGCTGTAAATAACAAATAATAGGATTTAGTTATAATAAAAAAGAACTCCTTATAAAAAATATAGTGTAAGTAAGAAAGGAATTTTTCATACAAGAAGTGATGTTATCAGAAAAGAAAGAGTAAGTTGCGTAGCGCATGAAACAGCCCGCCTCGAGACCGTGGCCTTCTTGTCTGGGAACACACTCTTGGAGGAGAATATCTTGAGCCGCTTTGAGGCATCCTTGGCAGGTAACGTTTTCAACAGAATCCCAACACTGAGCAAGACCATATAAGGAACGACATAGCCATCGCTTGTAGAAACATTCCTTATGAGCTCATCGCCTGAATATGTCCATAATCCTTATGTTTGATCTCAAAAACATGTCGGTACCATACCTATTGACGAAAAATAGGGTCGCTAGAAAGGTGTTGCCAGAAAATTGCCTGCGGATATTTGATGTTTTCCAGCAAAGCTCTCTTCATAGATTCATAGAGAACACCTCCGGTGAATGAAAAACTTATCACATGTAATGACAAAGATATCACATTGCTAAGGTATCACGTCACAACATTATCACATGAACAAGTTATTACAAATTTTGTGAATTCATATAATGTCATTTTCTCCTGCGTTGCTTATTCAATGCAAGAGAACTGAATCTTCCATAAAATAATTTTCTTTTTCGGGATCCTTTTGAATGAAAGGAGAGGTCACTCTTGTGGTTGGAACTTTTATGGAGGAACATATGCATGCTTTGCCGACATCTACTTTCCTATCATCCACTACTTCTTCCTATAACATAACAAGTCAGTGTCAATGTAATAGAAAATAATAATCCACTCTTGTATATAACATGTAAGTTGAAAGCATGGTAATATGAGTTGGTATTGCGCTTTTAAGATCCAAATGGGCTAAATGGTGAAACCTCTCACGTATTTCACCAAAATAACAACGAAGGCTCCTAGATACACTAGGGGGCATTCTAGATGGATATATATGACTACACAATCTAATGGGACTTCATTTCCATGGAAAACTACATTGTTTCCCACATCACACAATTTTCCTTTTCCAGCTAAATCAACATCCATGTATAGATCTACCTCATTGTCAATCATAACATATGTCTTCCATAACAACATATGACTACATTGAATCAACATAAAATTTATGGCATGTACACGTCATATAAGCTTGAATTTTTTAAATCACATGTTCCATTAAAGCAATCACTCACCTCACTAACCCCTTTAAAACCCTTCCCTCTCTCATCCTCCCTCTCCTCCTCTACTATAGATCTATGTATTTAAAAAAAAGTTATCAAAGTGCAAGCAATATTTTCATACCTCAAATTCTCTTTCTAAACTCATATGATCTTCTTCAATCCTATCTTGATTCTCAAAAATGGTTGCAATCAGTCAAAGTAAAAGTAAAATTTTATGTCTCTTTCATCCAAAAAGGTCACCTTTTTCTTTTGTTTCTGTCTCTTCCGTAGCCTCCAACCTGCAACATGACTAGTTAGCGTTTACATTGTATTTGAGTATTAAAAACATTAAATACAAAGTCACATTTTGCTTATACATACCTCTAACTGCTCTTTCACATTGTGTTTTTTATTTCTTTTCTTTTTTCAATTGCTCCCACATTTCTCAGAGAGAAATATCAACATCTTGTACCACAGATTAATACAAAAGCATGAAAATCTTGTGTGTAAAATGTACAAACATATATCGATTAAAACACGACGACAACATATCCCATCCAATCTAACACTCAAGGTTCATTTTAGGGTGAATATTTGTAAATTGACGAATATTAAGATTTTGGAAGTTTGAAATTGGCGATTTTTTACCACCGTACAATAGCACATTTGCCAAAAATTACGAGTCCTAAATAAATTTGATCCTAATTTTTCCTTAGTGTTTCCACTAAGGGCCGACCAATGTTGGTATATTTGCCATTATGTTATAATATACTATTATATATATGATTAATTCGTCATAATGTAGTAATACAATATAATTTCAAAATTCATTAATTTTGAAATGCTGAGTTGAAACCGAAGGTAAAAGCGAATAAGCCTGTGAAAAAGCCAAAATTATAAGCCAAAAAGCCAAAGGTATAAACGAAGTAAGAAGAAAAAAATTAAACACAATACATTTTTGCAGAGTTGTTACTAGACAGAAACCTATATACATTATTTCACTGGTAAGATGATTGCACAACATCGAGATAATAGCAAGCACATGTTACGGATGGTACCACGTATTTGAGTTACCATTTGGTGGCGTACAAGTATACAACCGTGCAATGGTCCGATAACATGTTCACATAACCTTGTTTGGTAGCCTAAGCCATGTTACCATGTTATCATGTAGCATGAGCTTTATTTTCACAATGTCTTGAATTTATTTTTTATAGATTTTATTTTAAAATTTTATATTTTTGTCACATGTGTAGACTTCAAAATCACCCATACGATGGCCCCTGGTGCAAATGAGAAAAGAGCTCAAGGAAAAAGAAAATGCGACATGGACATTTCAAAATATTTCAGTCAACCCATAGTAACACCAGTGCCAACAGGTAATTTTGACTCTTATTACTTTATATGTTGATTTATTAAAGGATGCAATAAGAAAATCAATTTCTTTCAAATGCAAAAACCCTACGATGACTTTACACCAAATGAAATTCGTAATCAACAAAGTAATTCAATTCACATTGATAGTTGTGATGATTCTAATTGTCGTCAAACTCAAACGTTAGATAAATATTCCATAAATAGACATCAGAAACGTAAGAGTGGGAAGTGGACTTTAGGAAGGACTTATAAATTTGAATGGTCAACCAAATATCCATTTATTGAACTGTTGAACCAGAAAACACTATTGATACTCCTACCAAATGTAGATGTACTATATGTAGTTGGAAACTAGGCAAAGACCACAAAATGTAATTGAAGTTGGACACAATAGAGAAGCATTGTGGGAAAGTATATGAGTCGAAAAAGTAAGAAGATGGAACAATAATAAAAACATCTAGATGGAAAACCGAGGAAGATTGTTTACATATGAGATATGCAACAAAATATGACAATCATCATAAACATCTTCAAGACCTTGTTGAGAAAGGTGGAACAATAAAGACTAAATTTGCAAAAGTTGTTGATGCAAGTCTTCAGGAAAAACTTATACAATTCCGAACAATATTTCACATTTTAAAAAAGGTCGAACTATTTCAGATCTCATTAATTATAATATATTATTTCAATGTAATGGGTTTCTAAACATTCCAACAACACATTGGTTAGATACCAGTGCTTGGGAAATGACAAAGTGTATGGTAGAAATTGAAATCATTGATTTGAGAGAGAAGGTAAATACTTGTGAATTTTATCTCATTGTCGATTGATGAGGTCACAACATCAAACAATACATCATGGGTTTGTATGCATGTCTACACTTTCAATTTCAATAACCATTTGAGGGAAAATCATCTACTAGCTATGAACAAAATGATGGATAATTGTAATTTTGAGAACCTCTACAAACTAGTTATTAAAAATTTGAAAGAAATAACTAGTATGGACGATCATTTAATATCTACGAAGCTAATTTGTGTTGGGATGATGGGGCATCTGTCATGCAAGGTCACAAAATGGGCTTTTTATTCACCTTCAAACAACCTGTTGCCTGTACATGATACCTATTCACTGCATGGCTCATAGAATGAATCTCACTTACAAGATTGTAAGTAATTTTGAAAATGTTGCTAAAGTGGAAGAGCTTATACGCGATTTGCATTCATACATGTCAAACAGTCCTAAAATATTTTTGGAGTTTTAGAAATTTTCTTGTTGGAATTACAAATGGTAAAAAATTGTTAAAATATGTTGACACAAGATGGATATCATTATATGATACAACTTACAAAATTTTTAAGGAATATAGGTCATTAGCAAGGTATATGTTCAAGAATCGTAGAGAAATTTGACAAGGCAAAATATTTTTATATCGCTTGACTGATTTGGAGACATTATTAAAATTATGTGGTATTTTTCCAATGTTGAAGGAAATAAACAACTTGGTGAAACAATCTCAGGAAAGATCTATATACATTGTTGATTTTATCAAATTAAAGAAACATGTATGTATGATTTTGGATAACTTATATTCCAACCAAGACTGGTTTTAGAAGCCAATATTCAGTAGTTGGAAGGTTTTAATAAATACAAAAGATCCCAATAGCTATTTGATGTTTAATATTAATGGGAATCTTTGTATCTCATTTGATGCGAAAGATATACCAATACAAACTTTCCAAAGAGGTTCTTATGTCCTAGGTTCTGATATTGAGGAAGTACTAGTGACGGCCTTTTATTTGATGTTGTAGTGTATCGATACACGGGGAAAAAATGATGAAGATATCTGAAACATTATCTTCGAGATCATAGAACTGTTTAAGAATAGTGATCTCGCTTGAGGCCATGGGAGTTACGAAATCCTAATTTCGGAATCCAATGATTGGTGAAGAACAAACAACTCAACTTTTACAAAATACATCTATAATGCCCATCTAAAACTCCCACTCGAGACCCATGAACAACCTAGGTTAATTAGAAAAAATTAAGGAATAATTTTTTTTTGTTCAAGGTGAGGCTACAAACAAGCCTCGAAGCAACAGTTGACACAAGGAAGTACATCAAGGTCAATCATGTTAAGAAGATAAGGTTTTCCATAGAACAACATATAAAAGACCACATTACAATTAGTGGGTATAATTAACCAAGTATAGTTTAAATTTCCTTTAGGTGTTAATTTAATAATCAGATTAAATTAACACTAGGGTTAAATATTTCTTAATTACACTTAGAGGGCTACAGGGGCCAAAACAATAAAACAAGCTCTCATTACAAGGGGGTAGGAAAAACATCCCTTGCCCCATAAGGTGGCCCCAAAATGGTCAACTCATGCTTTTAGAAATACACATTGAAAATAAGGAAGGTAATTTTCCTCTTACCCACTCACATACTGACCTAAAAGATTCAAACTAATTTTCTCATATTTCCCACACTCAAAACTCCTAAACACCATTCCATTAGATAGGAAATTTCTTCCCCTTTCCAGAGATATAAGGAAGTCCTTCTAACTCCCTATAAAACTCAAGTTATGGGCTGGCGGGCCTTGGGAAGAAAATTTTCCCAAAGGCGGGCTTGCGGGCCTAGGGGAGAAATTTTCCCCAAGGGCGTTCGGGTCAGCGGAGCTGGGGAGGAAAGTTGGATTCTTGGTGCTTGGGGTGAAAAGCGAACTTTACCCCCACGCGCCCACGAGTCCGCGGCGGGACTCGTGCCCGAAAATGAAATTATGCCCCGGGCCACAAGGGACACGTGGCACATTCTAAGCCAACTCGGGAAGCGGGTTAGCAAGGACAAACAAGCATTTTTCTCTAAGGATAAAAAGGCGCAAGGGATTAAAACCCACCCACGCCTCCGCCGGTGTACCACAACGCCACGTGTCAAATGTTCATTAGATGCGGATCGGCGGGTCGGCGGGGAGATTTGGGAAAAGTTTCCTTTTGAAGCATAAAGCTTCCGGACACTTCGCGCCTCCATCGATGTGTCGTGGAGACACGTGTCAACCAACCATTGGCCGCGGGTTTGCGGGGAAAATTTGGGAATTTTTCCAAATTTTCTTTTGAAGCACTAAGGAAAAAAGGGACCCACGCCTTCGCCAATGCCTCAGTAAGCCATGTGTCAGTCAATGATTGGTTGCGGGAATACAGGGCCGCGGAGAAATTTTTTTCCAAAAGAACTTTTTGGACTAGAAATTTTCATCGAGGAAAGAAAGTTCGGGGCTGGCGGGCGGTGGGGACTTCATGATTTTTGTGCCCTTTGGGAAAAAGTGAAAAAGGTAGGTTTTAACCCGTGGGTCCGCCAACGAATATTTTAATAATTTTAAATTTGATAGTTAGATTATCTTTGAGCCCAAATGAAGTAAAAACTTCATAAGGCCATAACTTTCGATTGGGAAACTCAATTTTTGGCAAACGAGGACTTTTTGGAAAGGTCTCAACGTCCTCTTTGCACAGGAATCATAAAATTTTAATTTTGATAAAGTTTGAAGGGTCAATTTTGAGAAAATGTTCTGCAGGCTTTTAAAATGTGAACTGGTATTTTTAACTTATAAAATTTTGTTCAATTTCAACATTCTTTCTTTCTCAACAAGTCAAATAGGCATGGAGGATTGCACTTGGAGGAATTTAGGTTGGATTGTGAGGGTTAATTTGTTTGATTGATTTGCAATTCCAAATTACCATTTTTTTATACACAACAAGATGTCTGCAATTTTGCCTTTGCCCAATTTGAAAGATTCTATAATAATTTCTTAAGTGTTAAGGTCTAATTGAGATCATTTTGATCATATTAGGTTCAATTTGACATTTCATTTGTCTTCTATAGTTTGCAGATTCGTTCTGTACATTTTCTTATTAATATTTGCTAGTTTGAAAATTATCTAACAGAGCTCTACAACTTCTAAATCGAATTGATACATTTACATTTACCAAATTTAAAATATTAATTCATTCCATGCTATTTTACTTCATATTTCATCTTCCTTCAACCAAATCTTGAGAACAAGGATGCATTTGAAAAGAACAGAGTGATATAACATTCCCTCATACGTATTTCTTCCTCTTTTTTTCCTTTTTTTAAAATAGAGATTTCATAATGCATTGCAAACACAAATTTCCAATGAAGACAATATCATTTTAAAAAAAAAAAAACTTCTATTGACTTGGATGATTCTTTTACAACTTTATTTTCCATTCCATTTCAAAAGACAATACAAATCTTTATTTTCCTTTCACAGAATAAAATTACAGAGTATGTCCTTTCACATTCAAATGGGATTTCATTTCCAAAACATAGTAACTCTTCACAACAAACATATTACATTGTCATCCACTTGAAGTGGGAAATGGTTTTACAAATAGAAATCTCACAAGGGACTGTCAAACCTGTCTTCTTTCTCAGCTCCAACAACAGTATGAATTTCCATCATTCTCCAATTTGATCACAACAGAATGGGGAAAAGGCAATGCTCTCCACCCAACTAAGACATCCAATGAAAAGGAGAAGCCATCCTTCTTCATTGACCCTCGAGCCCCAACCACAATGTAATAAGAAATGTGTTTCAACTCATGGCAACAATAGGCTTCTACATCACACATGCAATTTCACATTTAGAACACAATCCAAAACAAAACTGCAGTTCATAACCACAGATAAAAGACAAAAAAAATAACACTCAAGTTTCCTCATTCAAGCCAAAGGAGCAAGAACTATGGGGGATGCTACTTATGCCTCCCAAAGGGGAAATGGCTATCACCATCTAATTACAAACCGCCAAAGATATAGTATATCAAACCCTGACATGCCCTTATGCCTCCCCAAGTACCCCTTATTCCTCCCATTTCCTTATGTCTCCCCAACCTCTTATGGCACCCCATAACGAGTAAATAAATGCAAGCTATTTCTTTGTAAGGTGGAACCCAAATCCCAACTCCCTTCACACTTATACCTCCCCAAAACACTTATGTCTCCCACAAAAATAAACCCCATAGCTTTCTCCTACACCATTCCTAGCCCATCTACCCAACAACCCACAAACATGCCAAAGAAGTCACAACAATAACATTTGCATAAATAAAAGAGGAACATTTCAAGAGCCAAGCTCCTACCTCTCCATGATGGAGTTGTTCCAAGTTCCAAACAATAGCTTTATTCCAATGCAAGAAATCCAAATATCCACCAAGCACAAGCATTCAACAATCTTCAAACTTCTCCAAAGCAAGAGCTCTCAAACAGTCAACAAAGAATTCACCCAAAAATGAACTATCCAAAGGTGAAGTGACCCAAAACAAGGTAAGGAATTCAAATTTTATAGAAGAGGGAAGAGAAGAGGATGGGGTGGATCCATGTAGGATGCCACATCACACATCCTCAACCCCAACACAAAAGTCAAATTCATTCTCCAATGCATAATAATTAGGTGGGTGGATAATATGACAGTTTACTTACACACTCCAAAACAAGCCCACACCCCAAGGACTGAAATTAAAAATATGTAAGAAAGTGCAATAAAAACATATAACTTGACTTACAAAAATGCATAATGAGGGGCTAATTTTAACCCTCCAACCATAGGTATGGTTGGTAAATAAATTTAAGAGGTGTCCCACAAGCCTCCAAAATCAGCCTCCAAGAACAATTTCAGATTTCAAAGAAGGTGGAATATTTCACACTTCAAAATTAACTTACACATCTCTTACACACCTCTTACAACACTTAACCCAAGAGCCAACAACTCTATTAATTACATTCTCATGACCCATTTACTTAATTACTTAACAACATGATTACTCACAATATTTACACACCACTTAATAAATAAAGAAAAGGGGCAATGCACCACTAAATAAACACATACAACATTAAACAAAGGAACCAAATAAAGAAAACATAAATCCCTTGGTCACATTCGAAGGGGATCCCCCCCATGGAAATCCCAAACAACTAACAAACACACACACAAACAATTACAAGTTGCCATGGTGACCTTGTTGAATTCATCTAGAATTCCAATGTGGTTGGTCTCCAATCCCCGATGTTTATTGTGATATATTTTAACCTACAAAACACAAATACCTCCTTCGGCCTCGTGGCCATATCAGAACATCCAAATGAATATAAATATAATTTCAAAATCATCAATATATATATATATATATATGAATCACAACAATCATCAAGAAAATCTACAATATCACTTACAATTTCATCAACAACTATATCATCATCAATTTTAATTCAATTTTCTCGGTCTACTCAATATATCCAAATATCACACGTCCTAACAACATCCACACACACACACACACATAACCATGTCCAACAACATGTTAACATCTATATAAAATGTCTCCAATATACATCATGCATCATATATGAATCAAAGTCAACAATAATCCATGATCTAACATCTAACATCACACTAAACCAAAACTATAACAATGTCCATAGTATAGTCAGCAGTATTAGGATCAATAAAAAAAAGTGTCGAAGGAAAGTGGGCACTACAACATCTCTAGACTAATGGATCAGTTTTGCAAATCTTCATATGTTAATGGAGGAGAATTGAATGGTATATTGAATAGAAAATTACTCATATCACAGTCAACACATTTTTCCTTGACAATGAGTGATCAATATAAGACTCTTATTGAACCAACAAAAAAGGGAGCTATCACACTATTGTGGAGAAAGTTGTATCACAATAGCATTATGAGGGAAACTATAAGTGAATACTTCAAACTATATGAACTCATACAGACAATTATTCTAGGGTCAGTTGAAGATGAAAGGGTTTTTAGCACATTAAAATTTGTTAAATCAAAACTTCACAACATATTGGACAAAAATCTGGAAACTTGTTTGAGACTGTATGTTTCAAGATATGGAGTGGACACATTTCCATATGAATTAGCTACTTGGACATCCCTTGTAGAGCGAAGATTTGTTAATCAAATAACAACCAATGGAGACTCGATATATGGTGAAATTGACTTGGACTCGGTAGACCAACACCTACAAAAGATTAAATAGTGATGAAGGGCCATTATGGATAGGGTTGTTTCGATTCTTAGACAGTTGAGCATTTTCATTTTCTAAAATATATATATTGTGACTCATCATTTAGTTATTTTTCCTTTACATATATTTTGTATATAATGTTTGGAAATTTTAAATCGCTTCTATGTTTTTATAATGTTTGGAAATAACAAATAGTAACTAGTTGTGCAAACTGCAAACTAGATGATGTAATTAAATTTAATTACATTACTAGGAAAGTATGTTCAATATTTCTCAATATTGAATCCACACGTGTTCGCAAATATATTATAATCCATATATCCCATCAAGATTCTAGGGATTAATAAAAAAATAGGAGTCTAGAGATAATGTTTTCTGTATTTAATTCAACAGATTTGAAAATACACTATAATTATAATCTATCTATACATGAAGAATCAACTATCAAGATTCAAGAGAAAATGTACATCCAAGTTTTCAATATTGAGTCCATACATGTTTAAAACTAAATTGTACAATGTAAATCCATGTATTACTATTCATCAATTGTACAAGCTTAAAAAAATATAATGTTTTCATTTGACAACAAGACATGAGACAAATACAATGATTGACATCAAGATAATGTTTTCATTTAACAAATACAATGATTTACATCAATATTTTTCTTCATTTGGATCCTTTTCCTTGAGGAGATTCTATAACATCAACATTTGAACTATCTTTTATAACACCATCTGGACTAATTCTTTTGCAGTGCATTAATATTTTCAAGATTTTGTTTATCCTCGCTAGTTACATATCCTTGTTGAAAGGAGAGTAGGATCCTCATCATTTTTTTCTTCAACAGAATACTAGGATCTAGTCCATGCTTCTTTATAATCTTTTGTAATGTATTATTCTACTTGTTTAACAGGAAAAGTTTTTATTTGAAGACGATTGCAACGTGTGCACTTTCTCTCACTTTTTTAGGTGCTCATCTAACACCTACACTTTAGTCTTCAATGTCTGGTATTTGGAATGCACATAAAAATCCCATAATTATAAAGTAGATAAACTATAACAACATAAAATATAATCTTCAAAATATTAAGTACTTACCAAGGCCAAGTCTTTCTCAGCATTTGCAATAGTGACAAGTTTTTTTGTCTCTATTCCACTTATTGTAATAAGATTGTGCCTTAGCATTCAATTTGCCAATATATTAAGCATTATAGTTAAAACATTATCATTATTGTAAATATTGTTGGTGACAAAATTACCAGATTGTGCTTGAGCAAGTAAAACATCAATCATCACCGGTTCATTTTTAATCAATAAAAAAGTTTTTTCATGTGTGAAAAATTATGATATATTTCATTAATTTCTTTGATCAGATATTTCACTCTAATCTCCCATATCCTCAGTTCCTTAATATCAAGAATAACATTTTCCATCACAAGGGTTGTAGCATTATCAACCACAAGAATGTCAAAAGTTATTTTCCTATCATCATCCAAAATTTCCTCCCCAATTCGGGAAGGAGGATCTAAAATGGATTGGTGTTGTGGCACTATAACTCCTTAAATATGGCGAGACTAAATAAGATCTTCGCTATGTTTCAATGTTGTTGTAATGTCGTAAAGGTTGTCAAAACCAAGATACTCCTCATCCATATCTATATTATTTAAAATAGAAGTTCCTCTAACACTCTGCATGTCGCCCAACAAAAGTTGGGAAATTGTATAATTGTGTGTCCCCTTTCTCATTCCAGGAACACTATCCTCTTTCCCCTACCATGAGGTGGAAGGGGAGGTGGGCGTGTTGTACTCCTTAAGCGCTGAGCAATGGGGGTGGCCATAGGTTGAACATGAGATTGAGGTTGCAAAAATTCTACGAGCATCAATAATTTAACAATATCGGTATGGAGTGGCTGCGACTATTTCAGACGGTTCTGCAAACCCTAGCCATATTCAATCACCATCTGGGGGTGTTCTTGGGAAAGGCGAGGTTCGTGGTGAGCTGAAGCAAGGAGATCTACCTGTTATTCCATTGCTGGATAAAGAGATTAGGCGCGGGTCTCTTGAAACCTCCTTCAAGGATGTCTTAAAAAACAAGGAATCCTCCATGAAACCTGCAGACATCACCCCATGTATTACTTTTGGGGAGGATGTCATTTCATCTGAGATCTACTATAAAGAGCATGCTCTGATTTGTAGATTCAGGGGTTTATGGCCCAGCCTTCCCATTCTTCACACGTGGATCTCCAAGCATTGGACTCCATCTTTAACTAGTAAGATAGACTTATATCCATGTGCTAAAGGCATTTTCATTATGGTTTTCTCTTCAATAGTTGATAAAGACATCATTGCTTCCAAGCTCTGGACCTGCGAGTCAAAATATTTGATCATGAAACCTTGGTTCCCATCCTTTAACCCGCACATAGAGACATTCTCATGGAAACTGTTTGGATCGAGCTACCCCATTTACCTCTCAATGCGGAGTCATGAATGTCTGACAACCATTGGCAATACCTTGGGTACTACACTCCACATAGATTCTCAAACAACTAATTACACCCATACTACTTATGCCCGGATCCTGGTGGAGCTTGACACTGATAAAAATCTTCCTGCTACCATAGACCTTAGAGTGCAAAATAGAACTTGGTCACAAACTCTTGATTATGAAGGTCTACCTTTCCGATGTAGAAGGTGCTTTGGATTAGGACACACCTCTACTGCTTGTGGGATGGAAAAATGTCAACATGAGAAGCGCAACTGGTGGAAAGACGCACTCCCGGAGCACCTGATTTTTGTGGATAGAAAGGATCTTGAATCTAAAGCAGTAGATGAACCAGAGTCAAGGAAAACCCCTTTATCCGAAACTCAGGTTGTTAGCAACATAAAAAATACACAAGCTGTTGAGGGCAGCATGGAAAATGATAAATATCTCTCTCTGGATAACAACGTGGCTGTTCCAAATGGGACAAATGCGACTAAGGAAAATACTCCTCCCTTGTCTTCTTCTCCAACCACGAAGGCTCCATCAGGGTGGATTACGGTCAACAAAAAGAAAAAATCTACCACTCTGAAGGGTAACACTTCGCCTTGATGATTCTCATCTCTCTATATTATTGGCTGGGTTTCATTGGTCTCATTTTTCTTAGCCGGATAGCAGATTGCTTCCAATGGTGTTGATAGGCCATTGATGTACATCGAGTTGTTTTTTTGCTATTATTTTGTCGGTTGTCGGTTTTGCTTTACTGATCTATTTTCTGCAGTTGGGCTTAATTGTTCTATCGGGATTTTGATCCTTCTCTTGTGCTTTAACTTTCAATTCTGGCTTCTGAGCCTTTGTGTACAAGGGTATAGTCCCTTTCAAAAAACTATTTGCCAATAATAAAAAAAAAAAAACAATATCGGTATGTTGTATTTACGAAGTCAAAGAAGAAAACTTAACACTTAAAAATAATGAAAAGAAAGGGGTGGTGGCATTATGAAGCCACAATTTAAGGAAACCCGAGTTAAATTGAATGATAAAATCCTAAAAGAAAGACTAATATAAATAAAATTTAAATCTAATTTATTCATACATGAACTTGAAGGGAAAAGAACTTGTGCAGATTGAATCTCCTATTGCTTAGGTATGTAAGTAGTGTCTGCAACAGTAGACACCATGTGTCTAGGTGATGTGCCGGACAAGGTTGCACATTATGTCATTGTCTATAAAATAAATTTAATCAAAATTAACATGATTATGCATTATGGATTAATTAAAACCTAGATTGGCCTCAGTACGTGTTTTGTCTTGGTTGTGTGATGATTCAAATGAACTCTGTGCATGTGTTTGTTTATACTTTAAGGTTGTCGGTGCTAGTGACAATCGTAGAGTCATCGGTCGTGGTTAGATCAACAACAACATTATCACCGGACCCTCGAATGTCAACAGGGTTATATGTGTAAACATCAATATCAATATAATCTGCTTTAAATCCATCAAGGGTTCGTCATCCGCCTTGAATTGGAAATCCACAAAAATAATATCAGTCATAAACAAATAATAATAATGTTATGTACGTAATCTTTACAATATGTATATATGAATGTATTTCACTCAAACTCATACCCAAAAGACAAAATGAGGTTCATTATAGGAGAAGGAATTAGTCATGTGCAAGAATTTCCTACAAGCAACATCTCCACAACATTCTATTAAAAACAAGAGGCAAACATTAACAAAATCCTACAATCAATTGCAAATACTTATGTGTAAAAAAATAACAAAATGAACTAATAATGAAAAAATCTTACTTATTGGACAAGAGTGCATGTCAATCTCCTCAATTGTAATGAAAGGTGAGGATCTCCTCTCTAATATTGCAACCACATCATAGTAACAAATTAAACATCAAATTAAATAAATACATCTATGTTAAAAATCAATTGGGAAAGCATCCTAGCATAGCGACATTAAACTTAAAGTTGTTGATTCTTACTCCCACGTGTGAAGGCATCGACCATGCAAGCATCACCATCGGTATCTCCACAACATCCTATTATAATTAAAAACAAGAGACAAAAATTAACACAAATATTACAATCAATTACAAATACTTATGTGCAAAAAGCAACAAAATGAACTAATAAATAAAACATTCTTACTTACCAAACAAGAGTGAGTGTCGATCTTTGTAGTTTTGTAGTGAAATGTAGGGATGTCCTCATCGACGGTGTAGTCATATCCCGATAAAAAACAAAACATCAAATAAGAAAAATACATCTATATTCAAAAATCTATTGGGAAAGCATAAAGAACAGTGACATTAAACTCAAAGCCACCGATTCTTACTAATGTAGAAGCGACTCCTGCGTGTGAAGGAATCATCATCGATGTCTACATGACATCATGTTATAAACAAGAGACAAAAATTAGCACAAATATTACAATCAATTGCAAATACTTATGTGAAAAACAAAATAGTGAGAAAAGATGTTATTTAAATCTTTTTAACTTACCGAAAGAGAGTGGGTGTCAATCTTCGCAGCCATAATGGATTGCAGGATCTCCACACCTACGGTGCAACCACATCTTGTTTAAAAAAACTATAAAATAAGATAAAAACATCTACATTGAAAAATCAATTTTGAAACTATAAAAGCAAAGCGGATTGAACTACAAGTCGGTCATTCTTATTGATGATGAAGAGAAAAAAATGCACATGCAACTTTTCATCATTCTCACTAGTATCTCACATTTTTTCTCACTTCATCAAATGGTCACTATAATAAAATTAAAAATATAACATGCCACACAAATATGATATATACTATATTTCAAATCACATATTAGAAACAAAAAAGTAAAAACAAGCAATAAAGAATATACACCAACTACAAAATTTGTCAATATCATACAAAAATCACATTAATTAACAATTTGAAGTGACATACATAAATCAAACACAAAGAACATGACTTTAATTAATACAAAACTAGTTTGATGCCTCCACATGTCAAGTGCTAACAAAGCTTCCACTTTGTCAATTATAGTTGTTTTATACAATCCACATGCACCTAACATGCCTCTATTTACCTTGATATGTACATACAAACATTTCTCAAATAAGTATGCACACACAATGGCTTGAAGTCATTGGGAAGAAAGAATTGCATTGTTATATTCCCAAACACAATCCATTTGATTCACAACAAAAACGTTGTGAGACAACACTAGAAGAATTAGAACCTTGAGACATTTTTCTTCCTTAAGGCCAAATATCAAGGCTTGGTATTTAGCATGGTTGTGTGTTGTTGTGGCATTCCCCACAATTGTGCCTTTCTCGGCTTTCTTGTTACCATCGGGGTCATATAAAATAAATGTTGAGCATGCAAGATTTTCTGCCATATTGCACACTTTATGAATTTCCAATCTCCATGTGACAACCATTAGAATTTAGTTTTTCATTAAAAATTAGAGAACAAACCAATCAACGATTAAGGGAGCAGGAATATGGTCTCAATGGGTTGATGCAAAACACTAAGGGCTGTCCATTCTCTCAAAATCACCTAGCATAACCTAGCCTTATCCATTTAATCAAGGTATTATAATGGGTATTCATTTTTCATAATTATCTAGGGCACAACTCTAGATTATCCATTTTATCTCGTGGCACAACCCTAGCTTAACCATTTATTTCAATTATTTATGGTGTAACATATGTGGCATACCATCCTCCACAACAATTAAACTACAACCCCTTTTATGAAGTTGCCTTCTTCGATTTGTATGTTTTCTATAGTTTTAATGTGGTTTGACTTACCTCATTGTTTACATAGTTGATCATATACTACCATCAACAACTATGAGAAGGATTATGTATTGTGAATCCACGTGTTATGAGAGGCTTGGGATAAATAATAAATTTTTTTGCTCAAATAAATTAATAAAAAAGCACTGTTTTAGATTCCTAGTAACTCTTCGTATCATGCTTCTTACCATCACAACTCACCATGGTTTGTCAATGACTTTATAGTGGTTTTAGGCGGGAGTGGTCGTGGTTTCGTAACTACTATTTTGGATTTCTTTTCAAATAATGCATTAATAATTTCCATCACTTTATTTGCATCTTTCAATGACATCATAGTGGGGTTGACGACGAGAATGCCAAGCAAGTTGCCATGCAATCCAACCACTCATCTGCGCCAACTAAACAAAGAGGACCCACATGATTATGATGACTCATACAAGATATTCTATGTTGTAAGTTATGTTTCTTATGGTGAGTTGGGTGTATAGCGGTCTTGGCACCAAGATAGCATGTGCCACCCTTCCTCCCATAGAATGTCACTAGCTTCAAATAAGCACTTTGATTTTGATCTTAGGAAATCATGATTAAAAGATTTGAAAGAAACCAAAAATACAAAAGACTTAAAAGTAACAAGATACCAAAGTCTAGTTCATAATTAAAATCTAGACATATGACAAAGTTTGTTCAATTTAGGGGCCATGGAGTAAAAATTGAATTATTTCATTCAAGTTATTGAGGACTTGTTTAGAATGAAGTCTTGATTTGAGCCTTGATTGGGTTAACGAGCACGGAATATGATGGTCGTGGACTGTTTTTCCATATTTTAACCATAATTTACAATTTAATAAAATTTTAAACCGTAAATTTAGACAGGTTAGTTTTTAATCAAGTTGTAAATTTGAAGGTGTATATTTTTTACAAACCGTAAAAAATTTTAGTAGTCATACATTATATGAGGTAGAAAAATCTAATATATTAAAAATTATAATTTAAAAATATAATATATAATAATATATGATTTTGAATATGATTTTTTGTTCAAAAATAAATTTAGAAAAAATGATTTATCTTCAATTACAATTTCTAAATTCAAAAATATATTTATTTTTGTTAAGTGAAACTACAAGATATTCTATATTGATTTTTCAAACTATTTAGTAATTTACTATTCTAATTCCAGTTTACTTAAATTTAGAATGATTATCTCTATACAATCTTTAAATGCAGACTAATTTTCATTTATTTTCAATGCATATTTAATTTCAACTTCAAGTAGAAAGAAGCTAAGAAGATCAATGCAACTCCATATATGTTGTTTAATTATTGCATTATTTGTTGTTTGTTTGTTTTACATACCATAAATTTGGTAAATTTATATGTTAATCTTAGTAGTTAGTAGCTTGGACAGCTGTTTGTCCTCATCCATTTGTTATGGGTAGTTTGGACAGCCTAGAATTTAGAGAAATAGTTGTTTTTGTCAAACAAATATTGTTAGGATAAGAACAATTGTTATCTAATATTGACTCCTTTTAGGTGACACCTCATAACCAAGGTTGTTATGGTTATTGAGTTGTCTTAATCTCAGCCGTTCATTTGTATTAATCTCGGCCGTTGATTTTCAACGAGAGTAGTATATAAGGGGGTCATTGGGGTCATTTGTAACAAGGAAGTTTTTAGAGAAACTTGCAGTGTTAGCAAGGGCGCAGTGATAGCGTTGGAGATAGCAGTGGAGGAATATCAGCAGGAGGATTAGGAGATTGTCGGAGCTCTGCGGTAAGAAGCAAGCGATTTGTATCTCTTGATTTGCTTTGAAGTTTAATATATTTCTCATCTGTAGTCTTGGTTTTCCCTACGGGGTTTTCGAGGACAATTGTCAAAAAATATTGTGTTCACCTTGTTGGGTATTTCTTATGTGTTTGTATTTGTGAAATTCTGATTGTGTTATTTTCCAATATTTGTTGATCAAATAATCTTACAAGATAGGAGGTTAATAATCGATAAGCTGTAATAGATTTTCACATGGTATCGAGCTAAGTTCGGGTAGAAGAGATTTACCTAGGTGAAAGAAAGTGAGGGTTTATAAAACCCGGTTTAACCTCTTCAAAATTATTATTATTATTTTCTTTTAAGATGGCCTCGATAGGAGGTTTAAGAGATCGGGTATCGAGCTATTGGATGGAGCCTCGAATTTTGGTGTCACGGAAGAGATCGGGAAGAATTTCTCTATTCTTTGGAAGAAGAGAATGGTATCGAGAATATGTGACCACTGTGTACTGTACTGTACCTACGGATGCAACACAACTCTTAGCATATAAGAAGGAAGATGCCAAGGCGAGAGGCTGATTCTTGACGGTGTCGAGGATCATATTGTTCCACATATTACAGAGTTAGATGCTGGCGAAGACGATGTGGGATGCCATTATGAATCTGTACCAGAATGCTACCACTAATCGGAAGCTGATTCTCAGAGAATAGTTGAGGAATACCCGGATGAATAAGGGAAAGACGTCACAAGTTACCTCACCGGACTTAGACTTGTCGAGGATGAATTGGCGGTTGTTGGAGACAAACCAAGTGATGGCGAGCTAGTGAGAATAGCCTAAATGGGTTTCTTAGCGGTGGGATGTCTTTGTTCAAGTCATCGATGGACGAGACACCTTCTGAGAGTTGGGATCGACTATGGAGTGATTTCACTCGGGAGGAGCTTAGACTAAGTCTTGTCGATGGAGCCAACATAAGAGTCGAGAAAAGTGAGGTGGAGCGGGAAAATGTTGCCTAGCGGGTAAAGGGAAAGCAAAGAAGGGGTCTAGTAAAGGATCAAATTCACAAGGTGAAAAGAAGAAGAAAGATTCTTGAAGATCAAGTCTTATGGCTGTCACGAGTTTGGCCACTATGTCGGCGATTGCCCGAAAGGAAGGAAGAAGAATGAAAAGAAAGCAAGAAGCAAGTTGCGGCTTGACAAGTGCGAGATGAGCTCTCTAGTAGAATGGAAGATGAGTTTGCACTCATAGCATGTATGGTTAGCTCAACCTCACAGAGTGTTTGGTACATAGATAGTGGGGCGTCATATCATATGACAGGAGTTAGAGAATACTTCTCCAGTTATAAGGAAGAGAGCACCAGAATCCATATCTCTATGGGGAACATGTCCAAACTCAACTCAGTTGGGAAAGGGACTATTCAATTTCAGAGGGAGAGTGGTAAGATGATTCCCCTTCATGATGTGTTGCATGTTCCAGGCTTAGGGATGAATTTGATTTCTGTATCTGTCCTTGGGACAAAGGTACAATGTGTACTCTTTAGAGGGGCACATGTGTTGATCAAGCACAAGGATTGGAAATCACCCATAGCTATTGGAGTTAGGAGCGGTCGGCTTTATAGGCTGCAGTTTGATATTCCTAAGGCACTCATGAGCAACAGTAATCTTAGAGATCAGGGAGAGCTATGGCATAGAAGGATGGGCCATATCCATCATGGAGCCCTTAAATTACTTCATGAGACAGTGACAGGTGTTCCTGAGGTGAGCACAGAGCACGATGATGTATGTAAGGGATGCGTGTTGGGGAAGTTTGCTAAAGCATCTTTTCCAAGGAGTGACACCGAGATCGAGGCGTTCTTGATCTAGTACATTCGGATGTATGTGGACCATGTCGATGAAGTCTCTCGGAGGGTATGAGTACTTTGTTACTTTTATTGATGATTTCTCCGAGGAAGACATGGATATACTTCTTGAAGACCAAGGATGAGGTTTTGATCGCTTCCAGAGTTAAAGCTCTTGTGGAGAATTCGACGGGAAGGAAGATAAAAGTTCTTCGGTCGAGACAATGGAGGCGAGTACAAAAGCAATGAGTTCGGGAGTTACATGCCGAGAGAAGGAATCGAGAGAGTGGGTGTTCCTTACTGATCCATGAGCAGAATGGAGTTCTTGAGAGGAAGAATCGAGTCTATAACGAGGCATCGAGGGCTATGTTGCATGACCAGGATTTACCCCATTATACGTGGCGAGAGGCATGCGTCTGACGATATACATACGAAATAGAGTTCCACATAAGGTCTTAGGGAAGATGACACCGGAGGAAGCATTCAGCTTTGGAAGAAGCCGAGATGTCGAGTCACTTTAGGATCTTTGGGAGTTTGGCATATTGTCACATTCCTAAGGATACACGTACCAAGTTAGATCGGGCTAGAGAGAGGGTACTTTGTGGGAGTGCAGTGAAACCTCTAAGGCATATCGGATATTCATTAGGGGACCGGAGGATTATTGTTCGACGTGATGTCAAGTTCATGGAGGACAAGGCATTTAGAAGGTCTAGAGATTTTCCGGTAGATGATCGAGTAAGCGGCCAACGAAGCTCGAGGATCACTCAATCGAGTCGAGGCGTGGCTCTCGAGTACGATTACTTAAATCTGAAGCATAGACTCGGGAGGAGAGAGTTTTCAAAGTATGGAGCAACGGGTGCGAAGAGATGCATCGAAGACATGGAGGTTGATATTTCATCCTCTACGGTTGGCGGCAAGAACCGTGAGGTTCAGCGAGACACTGAGAAGAATACTCGGGAGTTAGTGGGTACTCTAGGAGGAGTGATAGACAACGGAAACCACCGGCCGGGTATGATGACTATGTTGCATTAGTTAGTATGTTGGTAGATAGTGAACCTTCTAGCTATCGGGAGGCTGCACAACATCAAGTGTGGCGAAAGCATGGTTGAGGAGTATACTTCAATTATGCGAGAATGATGTGTGGGAGGTAGTGCACAGACCATACGATAGATAGGGCGGTGGTTGGATCACGTTGGATCTATAAGATCAAGCACGGTGCGAGATGGTAGCATCGAGAAATATAAGGCAAGGTTCGTGCGAAGGGTTCTCTCGAAAGAGGAATAGACTACGAGAGACATTTGCTCCGGTTGCAGGTATACTTCTATCTGTTGTAATCTCAATTTCGCACAGATGGGATGGCGAGATCCATCAAATGGATGTCGAGCAGCGTTTCTTAATGGTGAGTTGAAAGAGGAGGTATACATAGAACAACCAGAAGGCTTTGTAGCACACAGCAAAGAGACCCACGTGTGTAGATTGAAGAGAGCGTTGTACGGACTCAAGCAGGCTCCCAGAGCGTGGTATGAGCGCATTGATAGTTACTTGCAGGAAATGGGCTTTGTGAAGAGTGAGGCAGATGCTAATCTCTACTACTTGGTAGTTGGAGGTGAGATTCTCATTCTTGTTCTATATGTAGATGACTTGTTTCTTACAGGTTCACTGGGGCTCATAGAAGAATGCAAGAGGGATCTTGCAGCGGAGTTCGAGATGAAGGATTTGGGACTTATGCACTACTTTCTAGGCATGGAGGTATGGCAGAAAGATGGAGAGATTTTCCTTGGGCAAGGGAAATATTGCATGGAAATCTTGAAAAGGTTCAGGATGGAAGATTGCAAAGCCATGTCTACACCCATGATCATGAATTGGAGGAAGGTAGACACATCCGGGGAGAAGGATGTAGACCCCACCTTATACGAGCGAGTTGATTGGTTCTCTCATGTATTTGGTCAATACCGGGCCGGATATAGCTTTTGCGATTAACTCTCTTAGTCGGTTCATGGTTGAGCGAAAGAGAGTGCATTGGGTACTGGCAAAGCATGTGTTGCGTTATTTGCGAGTCTGATCGAGTATGGAATTAGATATGCTCGAGGTGAAGGAATCGGAGTTGATGGGCTATCTTGGCCTGATTGGGCGGGTAGTCTGATGGACAAGGAGCACTTGAGGTGTTGTTTGATCAGGATCGGGAGTTGTATCTTGGTTGGCGAGAAGCGAAGTCTGGCTCACGAGTTCGGCGAGTCGAGTACATAGCAGCTAGCATGGCAACATGTGAAGCTATATGGCTTCGGAAGTTCTTTAGTAGCTTTGTTTGGTCGAAAGGTTGAGACTACGGTGATACAACTGCGGCAATCGAGTTGCATCAAGTTGGCCCGAGAATCCGGTGTTTCATGATAGGTCAAAACATATAGACATCAAGTATCACTTCATCGAGAGATTGTGTGCAGTAGCGGGGTTGTTAAGCTACGGTTTGTACCTACGAGATCAGCGGTAGGTAGAGACATTACGACAAAGGCATTGGGGAAGGCAAAATTTATCTTCTTGAGAGAGATGTTGGGTGTCATGCGAAACAACTTCCTCGGCCCAAGAGGAGTGTTAATCTTAGTAGTTAGTAGCTTGGACATTTGTTTGTCCTCATCCATTTGTTATGGGTAGTTTGGACATGACCTAGAATTTAGAGAAATAGTTGTTTTTGTCAAACAAATATTGTTAGGATAAGAACAATTGTTATCTAATATTGACTCCTTTTAGGTGACACCTCATAACCAAGGTTGTTATGGTTATTGAGTTGTCTTAATCTCAACCGTTCATTTGTATTAATCTCGGCCGTTGATTTTCAACGAGTAGTATATATAAGGGGTCATTGGGGTCATTTGTAACAAGGAAGTTTTAGAGAAACTTGCGGTGTTAGCAAGTAGTCTTGCGGTGTTAGCAGAGGCGCGGTGATAGCGTTGGAGATAGCGGTGGAGGAATATCGGCGGGAGGATTAGGAGATTGTCGGAGCTCTGCGGTAAGAGAGCAAGCGGTATTTGTATCTCTTGATTTGCTTTGAAGTTTAATATATTTCTCATTGGTTTAAATTAAAGTGTTTTCTATTTAGTGTTCTTCTTTATGTATCATATATTATAGTATATCTATACTAGCAATAGCACCTTTGGTGTGATAGTCTGTTAAAATTAAAACAATATTAATATCATTTCTATTATTTTTATTATAAATTATAATTAAACATGTATCTTTTATTATTATAATTAATAAAAATATAAATAGAATGGAAAAATTAATAATATTTGTAGCATTAATATTAATATTATTTTTCAAAAAAACTTATTATTTATAGTAGTATTATGTTTATTATTATTA
This sequence comes from Taxus wallichiana var. yunnanensis, assembly GCA_018340775.1. Taxonomy (NCBI): domain Eukaryota; kingdom Viridiplantae; phylum Streptophyta; class Pinopsida; order Cupressales; family Taxaceae; genus Taxus; species Taxus wallichiana. The sequence continues at coordinate 410,370,772 of CM031239.1, forward strand.
TTATTATTATTATGTTTACGTTAAGAAATTATTATTAATATTGTTATTATTATTACAAAATTAATAATAAGTTGCATATTATAAAAATTCAAAACTTAATATCAATATTATTATTATTAGAATTAATACTATTAGTAATATAAATTTAAATATTAATACTAATATTATCGTTATTAATATATTATTAATGTTGGTGTTAGTAATATTAATATTATTATTAATATTCATATTCATATTATAATTTTACTAAAAATAAATAAATATTATTATCGTTTTTATAAATCAATATTAATAAAATGTTATTAATAATAACAATATTATCATCATCAAATTGTTGTCATCATCATGGTGATGGTTAAAGTTATCATCATTGTTGTTATTGTCGTCATCCTTATCGTCATCGTCGTCGTTGTCGTCATTTCCTTCATCATCGTCGTTATTCTCACCGCCATCATCGCCATTAATGTCACCACCACTACTATCATCACCACTATTATAATCATTATTTTAATGTAGAGGTATAAAACTATTTAAAATTGTTTGAATGTTTGACAATTTTTATCGATAAAAATTATGACAAACTTGATATCATATATATTCTAACAATTTTAAATTTTTAGAAATTACTATAAACTTAAAATTGGGAGTACAAAGATTCAAATATAATAAACTTTATTATAAAATTTAACTAAATTTATAATTTATAATAAAATTTTGGATTTAAAATAAATATTAAAATTTGAAAATTTAAGATAAATATTGTTAATATTTATTATTCATTTCTATAATTTTGTTAACTACAATTTTTACAATTGTTATTATAATAAATTTGAAAATTTATGGTAAAGTTCTATATGTAACATTTCAAACTTTGAATTTGATCGGTATGAATTCAAATTCACAATATGAGGTTTAAGAATAAACTCAAGTCGTAAATTTATGTAGTTTAGACATTTTCATGTAGTGTTTATTATATAGCACATATGGTTTAGGGTTTAGTCTTTATGTTTTAGTGTTTGCACTTCAAGATATAGTTTGTAAGATTTAGACTTAAGATTAGGAATTTTTGTTTGAGATGTACATTTTATTTTTCGGGGTTTGGTGTTTAGTCCGAAGGGTTCCACGTGCATAGTGTTTAGGCTCTTTGCGAAATGTGAACCATAAATTGTAAAATGTAAATGAAAATATTGATGTTAGGTTTGCATTTTCTCATGATTGTCATCATCCTCATAGTCATCATTATTGTAGTCATCGCGCCACCTTTCTCATTGTGTCATTCACGTTGCGAGGTTTGTGTTATGTTTTTAGTGCCAAGAGTTTGTGTTGAGTCCTTAGGGTTTATGATATTGTGTGTGGGGTTGTGTTTGTATAGTGTACGATGTCATATAAATGTTTACATTGTTATTCAATGTGAGAAATTAGTGAATATGTTGTGTTTACATTTAGGGTTCATTGTAAGGATTTAATGTATAGTGTTTAGCTTTTCTATTCAGGACTTATGGTTTTTCTTTATTATTTCGTCACTTCATGTTTAGGATTTCAATTGTAGTATTGAGTGTTAGCATTCACAATTTGTTTTTAGGGTTTATTGTTTGAATTTCAAAATTTGGGATCTAATGTCGACTACTTAATTCATATGGTTTAATAATACATATAAGTGTTATTATCGTTGTGATGATTCTTTTACGTTTAAGGCATTCGAGGAGTGTTTAATGTATCAAAATATTTTTCAAGGCATTGTGTTATCATTTACGGTTCCTTCATCGTGTTATTTAGGTTGTCAAGTTTGTGTTAAGTGTTTAGTATTGAGAATTTATGTTCTTTGTTTAGGATTTACATATGTAATACAATGTTCTAAGATATATATGCATCATGCTTAGAGACAAAAAAATTGAATGCAATTTTTTTACAAAAAGTAAATATGCATCTTTTAAGACCCATCTCAATGTTATTTTCTAAATAAAACTTAACCTAATCACGAATCTTTAATAGAATGGCATAAGAAATTGTATATGAATAACCCTTCATAAAGATAATATATACAAATAAAAATATGTTTTAACATAATTTAACAATAAGTACAATGCGATACAAAATTCTATATGTTCACATCTGAAAGTGAATTATCTGAAGCATCTATCACATTTTGCATGGATTTGTTTGTTTCTATGTCAGAAGCATGCACATCCATATTGTAAGTCATTGTTTTCATTTGTATTCAAAACATGTCTCAAATCGTCTTCTTCCAAGCATATGAAGATCACTCAAATTCACGTGATTGTGTAGAAGAGCGAGTGAAAGGAATTCCCACTAATCCATGCCATCCACACTTACAAAAGATTGACTTTCATCGTCGTCGTTGTATTCTACGTCTTCTTAATGTATTGCAGTGGCATGTTTCTTGTGCCCCGACAATAAGACGTTCGACAATTGTTTATGTCAGAAACCTCACGGTAAATGCACAGTGCAGGATCTTCACCTCGTTATAGTTTGATATCTTTGTCGGCATATCATGAAATCACTCAAACCTTTTAAGCTGCCTTAGAAGCACATTTTTCCATGTATTATAACACAACGTGTCTAGAAATGACAGTGTTGCAATCCACATTGCCGCATTATTATAGATAACATATCGAGTTGTGAAGGTTCAATCTCATATCGTTATGGGAAGGTTCGACTTTTTTATGACCATCTTTATCGATGCACAACTTTGTCTCATCCGGAAGATCCCACGACACATTGTAACAACAAACCATAGATCATCCTTCCTTCCATAAACAATAGATCTCACTACATTTAGTGTGCCTTTGCACATGGTTGACAAGTTCTTTGTAACCACAAATAGGGTCACGCTCAATATTGTTGATGGTCTCATCGAGCAAGGATCTTCATCTCTAGACCGACCGAGCATGACATTTATTTGATGGCTATCACGGGGATTCCATTAAGTCACATATTTATAAAAAAATGTCACCGCCACAACCCGCGTCTTGTTCGTCCAATCCAATGTTTCCATGCAAGGGCAAATAGGTATCCATTTGAATCCATGTACACGTGTTAATCCTCCCAAAAGCACATGTCACTTACAAAACCTTCCATTCATAATATCGATAATGTGTTGCGGAGAAAAATCTTAGACAGTCTTACAAATTTCAATGGAATATGTAAAAGCTACAAAACTGTACCAATAGTCCTTTGCGGCAATTAGTTTTTGTACCACCTCTTCACAAAATATTTCATGTGTATAAGTCGCAACAACATGAGGATGATCTATCATGTTTTCAATCCTCCATCTGTATACCCTTGAGGAATTCAAAGGTGGTTACCCAAGCATCAACAAATGTAATTCATATTACTTAGCGTATGTCACGATAAGTGTGAAGAACAAACTTGGGCTACCCTCTTGAATAATCATATCCATGAACCGATTATGACACAAGTACTAATTCGACCTGGTCCCACGAAGCTTTGCACCGAAATGTGTCACATGTTACGCGACTTCTCATTAGTCCCACTATTAACATGCCAACGTAGGTATTCAAAGTGATGGGAGCGTTGTGCTCCAAATTTTTCTTGAAATAGAAACAATGGCACGACTCGATGCCACGCTTGTATATTGTGTGCACAATATCGAAATTTGGGGGCCTTCAAACCCCTATTATCATGATCTACCTATTTAAATACTTCACATATTAATCATGCATATGCACTCATTTAATCCTTGGTTACAACCATTATGTCTCTCCGTAGGGAAAATTATCGAAATGCCATGGAAAACATGCCCTCCGTGTTGTATTCATTTATTGGAGAAGACCCAATCGGTGGCCAATCAACAACATCGACCGACCTCAAATCTATATTTTCAACAAACAATCTAACTTCCTCCATCACCATCCATAGATTAGGCGATCCCGAAAACAAATGACGATGGGTGATCATGTATTTGTTCTTCTCAGACACTTGTTATATTATGCACTTCATCTCTTCTAGTATGGTTTCTCTTCCCATCGTGTATCTCGGATTCTAAATGAAAAATTCTATGTGATCCATCTCCATCTCTTTCTTGAGACCGTGTAACATGTCATATCTTCATCATCATCACCACCACCACCACCACCATCATCGACATTAATCTTATTACTATTATTGATATCATTATTATAATTTATAAAAAGTAAAAAACAAAATTATTATTAATATTACTAACAATATTAGAATTTTATTAACAATAATAGTAATATCATCATCAATAACGACATCGTTATAATCATGGTTATCTTCATCTAATTCGTCATCACCATCCTCATTTTCCTCATTGTCCTTATCGTTACCATAGTCGATTTCACCATTGTTATCATCATTATCATTTTCATGGTTATCATGATTTTCATCATCGCTTATCATCGTCATGGTCGTCATGGTCATCATCATCATCATCTTTGCCGTGATTATCATTTTCATCATAAATAGTCATCGTTGTCGTCATTTTCATTATCCTCATTGTGATCATCATCGTCATTGTCATCATCATCGTAGTCGGCATCATTGTTATCATCATCATCATATCATCATCATCGTTGTCATCATTGATAAGCTTTCATTTATGAAGGAATATTTCTAACACAAAATTAGGGACACATCCAAGGTGTTTTGCTTTTAGGGTTTTTTGTGTTTTAACACTTATTTCAGTAAATTTGGACATATTCCAATGAATCTAGACTCTAATATTACAAATTTTGGTAGAAATTTATCACTTTTTTGTGTATAATGGATTTTATTTTTGTTACTATTGGATTCCATTATTACTATTACTAGATTCCATTAGTAGTACTATTGGATTCCAATATTGTTGTTATTGGACACAATGGAGTTCCAATATCGCTATTTTTGGATTCCAATATTGTTGTTATTGGACGCAATGGAGTTCCAATTTCGCTATTTTTGTATTCCAATTTCACTATTTTTGGATTCTAATTTCGCTATTATTGGATTCCAATTTCACTAAGTTACATAAGGCTAGTAGGCGCTAACTTAAATAAGACTAGTGGTAATGCTAACTTAAATAAGGCTAGCCGATGTTAACTTAAATAAGGCTAGTGGTTGTTGAGTTACATAAGGTTGGCAATCACTAAAGTAGATAAGGCTAGCGTCCACTAAGGCATTTATTACTTTGAAAATGTGGGCATTTTAAAGTATTTCACCCAAATTTAGATATAATGGGTTCCATATTTTAATTTTTGGATTCCAATATTCTAATTTCATTATTATTGGATTCCAATTTTGCTATTTTTGGATTCCAATTTCGCTAAGTTACATAAGGATAGTGATCGCTAAGTTAAACAAGGCTAGTAGCTACTATATTACATAAGGCTAGTGGTGGTTAAGTTACATAAGGCTATTATTGGATTCCAATATTTCAATTTTGGATTCGATATTTCAATTTTGGGAGTCCATTATTCAATTTTTGGATTCCAATATATGTAATTTTGGAGTATAACAAATACCAATATTTAATGTTTTGGACTCCAAAATCAATAATATTGGATTCCATAGAGCTATATTTTTAGATTGTTTGGACTAGAATATGTCTAGATTCTTGAAATAAGCATTTTTAGGTTTTTATTAGAGATAGTGGGAAATAATTTAGGTAGATTGTAATGTTGTGAAATATTAGTGTGGATTCAAGAATCGGAAGGAAACTATAGTTTTTGAAAATTGTTTGTGTGTTTTGAAGGCATTTCGACCTCTTGCAGATTGGATCCACACCACATCATCATGATTTTCATTTCCTTAATCATCTTTGTCGGCGTAAATCGTCGTGCGTCATCATTATCATCATCATCGTGACCACCACCACCATCATCACTATTTTAATCATTATTTTAATGTAGAGATATAAAATTGTTTTAAGGTTTGGTATAATTTGATGTTGACCGTAAACCCCAAACAAAACAACAACCAACTTAGACCCTAACCACCATAAAAATACTTTAACATGAGTTCATATTGTAAACACCAATGACCAATGTAACTTTATAAGCACTCATGTAAACCCACAAATAGAATAACCACGAACACAAAGTGTTATGTCATGTCTGCATTTTAAGATACATGTTTAAGGTTTAGGTTGTTCACATTTATGGTTTTGTTCGGGGTTATGGATTAAGACATTCTGAATCCACAATTTAGTGTTCAAGACTTAGGGTTTAGTGTTTATAGTTCTTTAGTGGATAATGTTTCTTCATTAGAGTTCACTCCTTAGTGTGTAGGGTTAAACATTATGAGTATTTCATTAACAATAAATATTTTCATTTTTAGTATCAACCTTCTAATTCCAAGGATTATATTTATTTCCATGGTTCATGGTTTGAATTTCAATATTTAGGTTTCACGATTCATGAGTGTAGTTGTTATTCAAGGTGGTCCATTAGTGATTAGGGTGTCGTAGGAGTTATTCCCACACCGAAGGAGTATTTAAGGTGTAGTATTTATTTAATGGTGTTCTCATTGTATATAGTGTTCTATGTTTATTAATCATGGTTTGTGGTTAATAATTTCATTTTCAAGCATTCGTCTTATTAGCATGAACTATTGGTAGCTCTATCTTGAGTTGAGTTGTTATCAAAATCAACGTAGACTTATTGTAATGCCTCGTTCAATGTTCCTAGTCACACGACCGACCCTGTTACTAATCCTGGGAGACTGGTGTGCGTGTGCTCTCGTTGACCGTTGTTGACCTTGTCCAGGTCGCAGTGAAGATTTTTCACCTTCCCCCTCTCCTTCTTGCCCTTGAATCGACACCCAGTTTGTATGGACCCAGGGCTTTGGTTCTCGGCTTTTCGAGTTGTGTTATACGGGTAAAGGAAAATCGACATTAATAGGATAAATAATTATTATTATTATTTTAAGCCGTAAAATCGTAATAATAATGTTGGTAATAATATTATAATTTTATGGTCGATCTGTGCTTATTAATTGTATTACTCCTCGTTGTCGGGTGATTTTTAGTAATACGGTTAATAAAATTGTGTTATTATTATTATTATTACTATTATTAAATTCGTGTTATCATTATTAATAATTTGACGATCATTACTGTGTGTTTATTATCGTTTTCTTCGTTTTAGTCTTGTTTGTGTTTTTACCTGGTTAAAACAAACAAGCAAAAATAAAATAAAAGAATTAAAATTTAAAATATTTGTGTTATGGGGGCAGATTAGAGCAAGTGGCAAAGGGAGGAAAAAGCTCCAAAAGCATTGTGCTAGGGTTTGGTCGCTGCTGTTTTTTTTTTTGTTGGAATGGGCGGCTATTTTGGGGGCGCCGGATTTGCGCACCAGGAAAAAAAAAACAAATGAGTTTTGTTGAAACGGCCTTGGAAACTTGCATGTAAATACAGTGATTCGCACAGGCCAGACTCCACATCCATTCCCAGCTTCCTCCCAAGCCGCGCCTCTCTCACCACGTGGAAAATAGTGCAAAAATGAAGGCGTTTTGGGTCTGTTCTTTTTGCACGCGCCCAGCACTCTTCCAACACACGCCCAGCACTCTTCCTACATGCGCCCAGGCCTGCGTGGGCTCCCATCAAGCCAAAAAAAAATGCCTTGGAACCTTGATCAGTTGTTGCAGTTGCAAGTGCCATTGTAGATGCGAATGTAAAGCGTGAAAGCATGCGGCCTGTTCAACTAAATGTGTGGCAGAAGTGCAGTTCCATGGACTGCAATGATTTCGGGATATGCACAAAATGTTTGCAAAAATGTGAGGGCTTGCACCACGCGTGTGAACTATTTGACAAAATACCTGAAAGATATGTGGCCTCCTGGGCTACAGTGATAGCAGGATAAATAAAAATGGGTTTGTTTAAAAGACGCTAAACTGTTTGATAAAATGCCTCAAAGAAATGTTGTCTCATGGAATGGCATGATGGCAGCATATGCGCAACATAGATGTGAAGAAAAGGCCTATGATTTTCCTGACAGAATGCCTCAGAAAGATGTGGACTTATGGAACAAACCCTGACCATGTAAGCTTCATTTTTGTTTAGTTGGCTTTCAGCCATGCATGTTCAGGGCATGAGGGTTGTAAATACTTCGTTGGCATGAGTGCCTCTTGTAGAATCATGCCAAAAATTAATCTCTATGTTGTTGGTTTTGATGAGCACATGAGAACGTGCAAAATGTGGAGGCATGCTTAAGGCATGTGAAGTGTTTGTCTAAACGCCTTCAAAAAAAAAAAAAAAAAAAATCTTGGTCTAATGGTTGCAAGATTTGAGGCTACGCACAAAAGGAGGAAGATCTCTTCCTATCTAAACAACAGCAATAAGAAACCCTTTGATCATGCTCAGCAAGTGGTGGGTCGAATCCAGAAGACATGTATGTTAAATGGTGGAGCTAGGGACACTCGTGGTCTAGTTGTCGAAGTGTCAAGCAAGAGACTGAACCCAAGCCTGTGGCTTCGACCGACTTCGTTCTCCAGGCATGGTTCTTCTTTCCTTACCTCTCTTAATTCTCGTGTTTTAGTTCTCTTTTGCAACTAAATAGAATATTAAGATATTAGATTTTTAATACGGCTAAATGTCTCTTCAACTCATTGCAAAACAATAAAACGTCGTGTCGCAACTCTCGAAGCCATTATAACTCGCCTACTTTAAAACATGAACTATCACCCTCGCTTCGAGATGATTTAGAAATCTCTTACCCTTCTTGACCGCTCCAATATCATTTTGTTGACCAGACAAATTTGACTCTCCACTGATAAAGTTGACCTTCTCCTTGTTTTAAATAGTTAAATTTTGCAATTTTCGGAGACTCACCAGGTACCCTTCGCCACTCTAGAAACGAGATGTGAAGTTTCATTCGGGTACCTTGGTATACGAGGAGTCACCCTGATTTTTGGTTTGGCCCGAAACGATCATTTGACATCCTTTTGACGCCCTTATAGGAGCCCTGTAACACTGGTTTACAACAGTAGAAAGTCGTTAAAACTAAAAAGTTGGCTTTCGTTTTGGATCACCATTTGAAAACTGGAAAGAGAAATCACTTCCCGTCTTCACAAACCTCTAGCTATTATACTAGACAAATGCATGGGACATTCAGTATAGGAAAGAGAACTTTTCGGGATAGTTTTGCGAAGCCATTTTGCAGGCCTCCGATCGCAGTTTGATGAGGTCAAACTGGTCCTTTTTTTTTGTCTTGTCGCTCCAGAAAACTTGTCGCCATTTGAACATGGTTTTCTAGTTCTCCTTTCTGTCGACTCTGACGAATTCTCCTTATATAAGGGAACTAGTAGGAGGAGTTTCGTTGTGTGCGCATCCGTCGAACGTCGTTTGGGACACCGTTTCTGGGCCATTCGAGCTAACTTTTGTCTCTTTACAACTGGGTGAACTACGACCAGAGGTCCCGGAAAACTAGCTGCCAAACGCAAACCGTGCGCTCTTTTTCAATTCCGTCAGTTGCTATGAACTCTTGGTATATCCGGGAACACGTAGCAAGTTGATCGTGGAGGGCATTCTCATTGGAAGGTAACTTTTGGAAGCAGTTTCTTAGCCTCCGAGCCCGTTTTGAACGTTTTTGTAATTAGTGAGAAAATGTAAAAGTAGAAAGTTGCGGACCCTCGTAGGGTTGCCAAATCCCCTTTGGAAACTTTCAACACACGTAAATAACTGTTTAAAACACTAGAATGAAACTTGTTGTGTGTATTGAAACTTTAGACAAAATGATATTTTCTCTCCTTCCTTTCTCTCTCTCTCTTCTGAGTTATAAAATGAAGAAAAAAAAAAAAACGAAATGCAATGATTACTTGTTTCTAGATCTTATTTTTATTTCGATTGCATATTGTAGTTATTGTCAGATGTAAATGGGAACTGAAAAATGACAATTATGATTGATTAGGGTGGATGCCATGCCAGCGAATTATCGCTGATATCATGCTCACGTGGGTTTTGCAGGATGGATGAATGACGACGAAGAAGGCGATGTGAAATTTAATTATTATTTTGTAACTCTTATAGGTCATTGTAAAATGAATAACTGTGTAATGTAGTCTCTTGTAACTAAAAAAAAAAAATTTATAAATGAGATTTGTTAACATGCATGATATGCTAGTTTTTAAGGATACTTATGGAATGTACTTCTAATCACCAGTTCAAATTGATTTTTAGTTGTGTGTGGCAAAAAGGTGTTGGTTTATACTTAGTAAATTGAAATCAAAGTTAATACATTGTAGTACCTTCTCAGTATTTAATAAATGATTAAATTAATTATAGGGTTACCTTCTTACCTTGCAAACACAATAATGAGTTTTAATGGGAACACTCAACCCAAATAAAATATTCGTGCATGACTTGCCTGTATATGTGATCCTTTCCTACCATATAAGAAATTTAAAACCGAAGAACGACCTTAACCTTTGCACTTGATGAGACCTCATAGGTTAGGTAAATAAAACCCCTCGTTGGAGTTTACCGTCATAGTCTTTTTGTCTAGCGACATTGTCGCGAACCCATATTTAGGAATGTCATGGTCCAACCTATCTGGAGTATGCGGTTTCCTTCTAGTTTTGGCAATCACGAGAAGAATGTACTCTCTTCAGGTCCGATACCAGGCTGAGTGTTGAAGACCACCTTAGGAGTCACCTTTTGAGTCCTTGTTCGAAGGATCGACTAAGCGGTGCTACCTTGGTTTCTATCAAAATCATCGTGGCATTCTCTTGAATGTGGTTTAGTACAATTATGTCCACTTGCCTCAAAATCACATGTAGTAGAGGCGTAGATCACTAGGTGCATATTGGAATTAAACTAAACCCTAGTGGTTTTTGTCTGCTAACTTGTGGGTAGAAACTGTATTTTAACTCCTTGTATGCAAAATTGAGTGGAAGGATGTTAATTCTAGAGAACCTTAGAAATTGTAATATTGTCTCTTAATCCCTTGTTATGTCTTTTATGGCATTAAGGAATAAAGAATATTCCTTATGCGGAATCGTGAAGTGTAGTGACATGGGATCTTCGTGTGCATAGATCCCTTGTGTTCATGTGTAGTTTATTATGCTCCTAGTCGTGTACTTCTTTAAGATGTCAGACAAGTGCTTTTGTATCTCTTTGTTTCGAGACGATGCTAAGAACGAGACTTTAGTGTGATATAAGAGCATATCATATAATGTTGCACACGAGATTGGAGTTTAGGACTAAGGTCAATCTTAGAGTCCTTATCCCTTAATTAAACTTTTTCATGCATTGCAAAGAATATAAATTATCTTGGTGCGACCAAACTTCGAGCAAACAAAAGATATATAAATATAAAAAGGAATTCCATAAGTTATTGAACTTTTTTAGCTTCGGTAGCGAAATAACTATTCCGTGATCGATGGAGGTTCTTGGGAAGCTATCTTGACTCTATGTCTTCCTTAATCCCAATACCTCATCTGGACATCACGTTAGAATCTCTTGTGTAGCAAGAGTAAATTTTATACACTAAATAAAAGTTTGAGAAGCAAAATCTTAACATAAGGATGAGGAAATTAGAATCTTATAGGCATTTTGAAATATGGTGAATACTTATGTCAGTTATGAAGATTTGTCATAAGGGTAAAGAGCAAAATTAAATGGTGGAACAATAAGTGAAAAGTGAAAAGGATTTTCAGAACATGTAGGTGGAAAAGGGGAGATAATTATGCTTACATAACAATGTTCTTGGGATGCTAATCGTAACTAAAATACATTTAAAGTAATGATGTGTTGTGGGTTCACCATTCTTGAAGTCAGGTTCTTGTGGTTGGGTCTCTACTAGCAACCTTCCGTTGGGAAAAGTGTAGCGTCAGCATGTATTTGGTGTTATCATGTGTCTATGTGATTTGATGACTTTTGTAAGTGTCATATACGTTGTCGAGTTTCCTACTCGGAGCCCTTGTTGTGTTGTGTGTAGCGTGCATTGTAGGTCAAAAAAATTATCCCGGCATTTCTTGTTGTATTTGGGTGCATAATATGTGGGCACTACACTTATTCACAAATGTATTATTCTCACGATATAATATTCACTCATATTAATATATCAACCCATAGACTCACAAATGTGAGTATTAACATATGATATACCTAACACCGATTTGTGTACAATGAGATTGCAAATCTTCTTTAGGTATACAATGCATCATCTCTTCTTGGGGTAAAATTTTCAAAGCCCAATAATATATATCATTACAAAGGAGAAGGGAATAAAATTTACACGGAAGAATAAACTATAAACTACTACCAATATAATTTCGGGATGAAAGGGATTATTGTTCTCGCCAAGATAACAAAAAATTACACCAAAGAAGAGTTGACCCTAGATACACACAAACTCCCACAATCCCCTTGAATTCTATTCTTCTTTAACAAAGGTTAACACATTTTAAAAAAATTGAGATGGAGAATAAGTAGAAACAAGAAGACCGGAGCACATACAAATCGAGTAAATAATGTAAATTATTTCAAAATAAACTTCCATTGCAAGAAACGTAAGTCCACATTTATTAAAAAAATCTACATGTCACGAGATTGTCTTCCACATAAAATAAATCAAATGTGAAGAATATATTTGAGAACCACAACTATTTTCGTCGATTTCTTATTTTCCCCAAATTCTTAGAAATTTAAAAAGAATGATTTTCATGACAATCCCTATGGTGTTGATAGGCGATCACTCTTGGAAACCTAAAACATAGAACGGAAAAATATCTAGCTACCAAATCTTCTCAAAAACTCTCATAACATTGCAGCCCCTCCATTTTATACTTCCAATGGAGGAATGAAGAATGATATTAGGACAAATTGATTTCATCCCATGTCTATTCACTATTTGTAGACACCCAAGATTTGTCATTTGGCATTTGACAGTATTAGTTTTGGATTATATCTCTTACAAATGACTTGCACACATAAACCAGACTCAATCACACTATCATATGCTACCCTAAGGATTGGATTCCCTCATTCTACTGCTCATATGCCTACAGAAATACCTTTGCCATTCCAAAACAACTTGCATCTCTTATTGAGAAACTTCCAATCATCAAGGGATATATTTGTCCCACTAGATAGAATCGTCCAAAAGGGGTAGGATTAATCTGGGAAATTATGTCCATGTTGGTTGACCACATCCTTGACTTCTCAATGATCAGATTTGTAAATGAAGATCTTTCTATGATTCGATCTTTTCCATCCTAGGTCACCTCGGTGTGCAATATTACCCTAGGCTTCGTATAAATACAAATCAAACCCACTCATTTACTCACTTGGCACATACTTGGAAATTGTAAGGACATGATTTGTATTCTTCTCCAAAACATCAAGGAAAACTCCAAAATTTCCGTATCATACACTAGGAGAATCCCTAAAAAAATTGAATCATTGAAATCTAATTCAAAGAGAGTATTATCATATTATAAAGTCTTCAAGAGATTAAATTATAGTCGCATACATGTAGTTAAAAGGAGCATAATTACACTTCCACTATCTAAGAGCTCTATATTTTAGTTTGTGTTCCACATGGGGCTATGTAGGCGGAACAAGGTGCTTCAACTCAAATATCCCTTAACCCTATTCCCACCATAGCATGCCGGTGCAAGTTCTAGTATAAGATAACAAGGGTTTGTTGTTAAAGGAAATATTTGTGCATATTTGGGGTGATTGTAAGCAAAAATTGTAGAGAATACTAAGACGCAACACATAAATTGAAGCAAAAGCATAGTAAATTAGACAAGTATGTACATAATTGGACAAGATGTAGTTGGTCAATATTGTCCAACTAGTTGATTCTAACTAGAAGCAAATGAAGACCTAGTATCGTAGATGAAGCAAATTACACATATTTCCATCTTGTTCCCTTGATTCACATTCGGATCAATTGTCAAAACACAAAAAGATAAGTGTGTTATCCTCTTGTCAATTTACTATATTTAATGTGCATCCTAATTACTTAGCATCTCTTAATCATTTACTACATATTATATTTGTATTTCAATGTTAATTTAATAATTTGAATCTGCATCATATCTAGATTGATCTCCTATAATTAGGGTTTTAAAACTAGTATTTAAAATTTTAGTAATAAATCATTTGGTAAACCCACTTATTGATTTTACACACTTTTCCTCTTATGTTTTGGTGAACCCGCTATTGATTGAGCATGCATAAACATACCCTGTCACATTGCGCCTTCTACCCCAAATCATAGTTTCCATTAGCATTATTATCTTTAACATTGTTTAACATTATATATGTTTACCGTCCATAAAGCCTCTACCAATATTGCTACTCCCCGCATTGAATATTAAACTATCAATAATTAACCAAGCTTGCCAAATCCCCAACCATTCTTCCCTTCTATTATTGTTATAATAATATCCAATCTGAGGTAATTCCCATCATTACTCGACACAAAAGTGCATGTATGCAACCTTTTTCCCTGTCTACCCCTCAATCTCAAAATTGTACTAGCTATCATCCTGCCCCCATTATTATCTCTCTTTGATTATCATAGCATTAAAAATATTTACTCATGGTTATAAGCATTAAAAATATTTACTCATGGTTATAAGCATTAAAAAACCATCCCGATCTATTGAGGCATTTCTTTTGTGATGGAACTTTTGATTACAAGAGTTTCAGCTACACTGAGAAAGGTGATCGGCCAGTAAACAGGCTCGTGTTCGATCTTGGCATACTTAATGCTCCAACGAGTGTTTGTGTACTCAACCTCCCCTAGTTTTGGCTGCACCATACCTAATGTCAGTTCATAATACCTAAAATGGTATTTGTCAAATCTATAAAGAATAATTACATTGTAACCAGAGCCCACCCTGGCTAGAGTTTACATTACATTTTAACAAGATTTTGATGGGGAGCACATCCTCGGAAGATTGGAACTTGGGTCTAGCTGTAGTAAGTGCCCTCTACTTAGCACTAAACCACATATGCAGGGACAAACCATCTACTATATGTTGACTATTAATATTCAACTTTGTCAACTAATGCATTTCCATGTAAATACCACCAACATCAAGAAAAGATACATTGCCTTTCCCTTTACATGTACACTGTATTCTCCTTTAAATGTACGCTGTATTCCCCTTAGAATGTGGTAGTTAATGGAAAACATTGTTGGTTATCCTAACAATAAAGGACTGAAAATATAAGGTAAAAGTGAACTTTGATCGCCAGTGGATTATAGCTTCAAAACCAATTGTGATCCAATCTTAAGATAAGGCACTGTTGTTTCAGGTCAGAAGAAGTTATTTTCAAAACATTTGACAGCATTACTGACAATAGTATTGTTAATCAAGATTGATCAGTTGAGTGGCTATAGCAATGTAATCAAGACAGGTTAGTTAAGCAGTCATGGAATCAAGAACATGACGACACATTAGTATATTTATAAGAAACCAGACTGATGTAGAAGGGATTAAAGATAACCTCATATGAGCAACAGACTTCTAACACTCCTGTTGAGTATTGATGCATAGGAGTATTCTCCTCGTATACACTTAAGGAAAAGTCAACTGCCATGGTGAATTTCTTTCTTATAGTGGCGTGTATGCAGTGCACGCTTAAACAGAAAAGATGGAAGAGATGGTAATATCGGGACCTGTCGACAAATAACTACAGTACTAATAAAAAAGAAAAAGAAAAACAAACAAACAAACAAACATCGATTGCTAACACCAGAATAAGACATGACAAGGGCAGGCAAACACTTACCAAGGACCCATTTCAAAGAAATAAAGGAACAGAAGTAAAAATGAAAATCTAATAGAATATTTTATAATTGCATTAACCCTAAAGGCTGTGAATGGAAGGATTGAAAAATAAATTGGGCAGTTACTTTTATTTTTGATTGGAAATTTGCACCATTACTAGACTAATAGCCAAGGTTTTTGGGACTTCCAATGCCATGTCGCCATTGAGATTTGAAAAAAATTCTGACGAAATGAGTGTAAGTTTTCCAACTGACCATTATTTAGATGGGATCTATGATCTAGAACTGCAACTTTTGGTTCCACTCTAGCTACACTCATCACAGCCCACAGGAGCCACTAGATACCAGTATACTCCTGGCACAATCAAGACATGCAGGTACACCCTTTACAAATCTAAACCCCATAATAGCTTGGTCATATGGACGAACTATATCTTGGCATATAGAAAACTACCAGTGGTTTGCATTTCTATGGGTATTAAGGAGATATTCATGTGTGCATTGTTTCCTTTCACAAGTTTGCTTGACCAGTCTAGCCATAGTGATCGTCAGTTTAATAAATTACCAGAATTGTCAACTTCTGTAAATGTTAAAGCAGAAATATTCATAATACACATCCAAAACAATTGAACACAAGCAGAACCGAGACTACCGCTTTTCACATTAAGTATGTGATCGATGCACACACCATTAATACAGACCTACATTCATATTTTTCCAGTGTGCAACAAGAATGGAGATTAATAGCGCTTAATAATCATTCTTGGCAAGAGTTGTTTCCCGATGCATATGCCTAAAATAGTTGACACATTGTGACTCAGAAAAGGCAAGTCCCATGCCAGAAGAAAGAGATCCAAAATTTGAAGGTACAAATTATCCTTGAGTATAGAAAACATATGGAACATTGTTATGGAAGAAGAAAAAAATTACATAAAAAATAAGGAATGGGCTATGTTTTGTCTGACTAAAAATAATTACGTTTTGGACTCTTAATTGTTGAAACTTGAAATTTTGATGCAACAAGTCATTTCATTACACATTGCAGCAGTAATTTTCAATTAGAACTTCGGAAGGATGTCACAAAGCTTTCATGCCAGCAAACTCCCGCATCTTCTCATAGACAAGAAAGGTAATTGCAGTCTGTGGGCCCAATCTTGCAAACAATGCAGTACCCCTGTTTCCATCCAATTTTCAGAAACAATACAGATAAACCATGATAGAACAGGTACATGCATAATTAGGAAACAAACAAAAAGAGAAAAAATATTATACTTGTGCATAAATAATTGCAGATAGGATCTGACAACATCCAAAAACTAAATTGCAGGCAAGATTTCTAGTAGCTGCTGCCTCATACCCCTCCAAGAAGGTGGTTTTCAGTAGGAAGTCCGAATTCCCCTAAAAATAAAGGGCAGGCAATCATTATTATTTTCTTTGTCAAAAAAGCCACTAAAGCTCGGTTGTGTGGCACAGACAGAAAAACTGGAAATACTAGATTCGGAAAATATCTGGGAAGCAACTGCAAATATGAACAGCCATATTGGTAAATAAAATAGAAAAAACAAATAAAGTGCTGCATCCATGTTATTTTGTATATTTAACCATTACAATAGATATCTCCATTCATCACTGGGATTTGACAACATCTGAGAAGATCGAGGGACCAGACAATTGCTTGGGCCTATTAAGCCAGCAGGATAGATCAATTGTCTCTTCATATATAAGGGACAAACACTAGAAACAACTGCAGGTGAATGGGATGCAGTGGGGCCATATCAAGGTGTGCTAGAAGAAGTTAAAACTTTTATTGCCGCAAGAATCAGGATATATGCAATCCATCAAATAACAAATAGTGATGTTGAATCTTGATCATCCAGTTATAATCCAGCTTTACATTACATGTGTATACATTTCCATCTGAGATGAAATCACAGAACTCCACTACTCTGCAAAATGGAGATGATATACAAGTCACTGCTGTATCTGGCAATACAGTTATTAAGAAGTTTAGTGTGTGGAATTGTTCTGTCCCAGGATAGCTATCAAAACCTTCCAAATCTTAGTTCTTCCCCAAGGTTGAGTTACATCCTTGTTTCAAAATTTTACAATTTTAGTTCTCCAACGTATGATGTACAAGCTTTACTTCCAAAGGAAGATAATTTAATATCATTTCCCATTTCATTTTTGGTACTTGTCTTTCGCCCACAATTGTTTTGTCGGAGTACTTATTTAGGGTTCAAAACAGGTGGTATACCATCCATTAATTTATTAGTGTACAATCACTTTACTATCAAATTTACCTTCAGATTATATGTGATCCTATTAGCATCCAACTTTACTTAAATGCACCCTAACAGAACACACAGTAAGGAACATATTTCATCTTGATTCGAGTTTGGTATTTTCTCAGTGTAATAAATGGTCAAATTCTTCTGGAATCAACTGTGTAAACTATTTTCCGCATGGATGACAGTTTCAAACTAAGCCATTCCTGAAAAGCACTCATTCATAAATTCCCATCTCATGTCTAGGTATTATCTTCCCTCTTCAAAATCTTTACTTCAATTTCTTTACCTTGGTCTTTCTACAAAATCATTTTTGTGTTCCATCTAATTAATCCTTTTTGTGTAATCTGCATTAATTAAATTATCAATTAATCTGTATTAATTAATTATTTTCATCTTTGGTTACATATGATAATCAAAAGAAACCAATTAACAAGACCTCTAATCATTCATATATTATTGGATCACTATTGAATTATTTGGTTTAGACTTTCAAGTAATTACATTTTGATCATTAATCTTCTAAAAACAATCAAATGATAATCTTTAGTTTATTAAGAATCAAACAATTAATTAATTAAAAAAATAGTATCCCTAAATCTTGTTCCAAAAATTTGTAGCCGACCATAAGTTTACCCCTTATTCCCTCCCATATATTGCAATTACCTATTGATGAAATTTTCTGGCTTTCATATTCCTCAAGCATTGGCTTCATCTCTAAGACTCAATCTATTTCCCTGAAGACGGATCCAGTAAATATTACGCAGTTGATTCCAGAAGAATTTATTATTTTTCCATATTTCACCTTGCCCCAAAAATATAGGTCAATACATTTTGGTTCGCTCCATAAGTGTGTATCGCGAAAGTACCGCCTGCTTAACACATTAATAATTCCCCATAATCAAGTTAGTCAGAATATTACTACATGCTACACATGCACAGTTCACTTTTATCCTTTGCCACCTTATATTTTTGTATTAGTGTTTATGACAATAAATTAACATTTCCTTATTCTTCAGCATGGCACACAGACATATAGTGTCTCTTGATACCAGACTTGTATAAGGCTCTTCCTATACGAAGAATCATAACTGTGCTTTTGTCACTTGATCCTGTACCTAGAATCTGGTAAGTTTGTCATAGGATAGTTTGTGCTGTTCACTTCAGACTGCAAGTGAACCTACAGCACCACAAACTCCAGAGAAATACACAAGCTTACCAGCATCACAGATTTCAAAGAAAACACTGATTTAGCTCCTGCTTTGAGATGTCTCATACTGAAAAATATTGTTTCACAAATTTGCACGAATACTAGTAGATTGACTAGGAGTTTGCATTAAAGGAATTGTTCCAAACATAGTTAGAAGACTCGGCGAGTACTGGCCGAGTTGGCGAGTACTCGCCAAAGAAAGCTACAAACAGTACTCACTGAAAAAACTCACCAAAAAGGACTCGCCAAGTTTTGCCGAGTAAATTCATATTAATTGGTAGTGATATTTTACAAGTAATAAAATTGCCCCTATTAATTGTATTTGTATTCAAATCTAATAGAAAACACTTCTGCAACATTTTATGGAGTCATTTGATACATTTTGTAGCTATATTTATGTTTTTTAAATAAATTTGCATATTTTTTAAGTTGCCGAGTATTCCCGAGTATTCACCGAGTCTTGCCGAGTTTTTGCCGAGTCAATTTTTTTTGGGTCTGCCGAGTATTCGCCGAGTACGAGTATGCGAACTATGGTTCCAAAGAACCAATGGAGAACTGTTTGTGAAATGAAAAAATTGCAGTTTCTTGAAATATTTTTCAATCATTCTTTTATCAACTTGCTTCCACCAGGGCTTCTCTGCTACCATTTTAATAGACACATTTGACAAGTTTCCCAGAATTTGAACAAGATAAATAGCATAACAATGTCAGAATATCAAAGTTCAAAGCCAACACAGTCTCCAAAACGTACTCTGGACAAACATATGCAGAGAGAAATTGTGTTTAAAGTACAATTTGAAACAGACCATGCTGTGAAACTTCACCATAAACTAAAAAATAGTAACCCACTGCAAAAAAAAAAATGATAACTACAGAATTGAGAATATTTTTCAAACGCTAACTAGATACATCAAACAGTTGATGAAGACCTGATATGTTCGTATGAAAGAAAGTAAAACCTCACCCTTTGTAAAGTCCTTGCAAGCCCTCACTCAGCAACACCTGCAATTAGCAATTTAGCACTGTCAATATGTTGGTTAACTAATATTGTAGAATGCTGCAAAAGAAGAATTTCATTTGACGCGTGGTTTCTTTTTTAAAGGCAAAGTATTATATTAACATAAGAGAAGGTTACGACAAAAGGAGCATCTAGAAGAGATAACTTAAAGTCCAGAGCGAATTACAAAGAAAGTAGATAACCGTGCTCGGGCAAACCAAGACAATGGATAGTATACGCAGTAAGACATTGAAAGAGAGGACATGACATTATTAATAATCCACAGGCATAGTTCCAAGGAGACGGGTATGGATGCGGGTACAAGGAAACAGGGGCGGAGATGGGTCTGCCATTTTTCAGGAAAATAGGAGATGGGTCTTGGAGATTGCAGAAAAAATATATATAGAAAATTATATATATATACAGAAAAAACTATTATACGGCCTAATATTTACTTTTAAAGTAAAGATATTAGATGTTGACAGAAGATGATTACTTATATTGATATTTATCTTTGATATCTCATCATATCTAGGGTCAAGAGTACTTATTATATTAAAAAACAAACACTGCAATGCAAGTCTCTGAGACAAGTACTAATCTCAGAGACACGTCTCTGGTGATAGGAGGCACGTCTCCATCCAACACTGTCCCAAGGGATAGTGTAAGGGAAACTATCCTTTGGTATAGGTCGAGAAGTCCAAGGTTGCGAAGAGGAAGAGACATGAAGCATGAAGTATGCAACAGCGTTGGTACCCAAATTAGTGAAATGCTCTTGTCAAGTATCTTGATGCTTCCAATGAGGGCCAGTTGTATCAGGATCCTGCATATGAACTTCCAATCGCCTTTTAGTGTGTTCAGTCAACATGACATTATCGACCGCATCCAACATTCTGTAGTGCTTGATGACAATGTTGGTGAGGGATTTCACATGTTTGAATGTTAGCAAGCTTATCTTGTTGTTGAACTATAAGCTGCCCCATTGTGGAGAGAATGTCCGCAAGGCCCAGATGATGGATTCCCTGTTTTTCAATAGTGTGTCCAAGATGTTGAATATTGTCAGAGATTTTAGCCATTGCAGCAAGGAGTTGGGCATGAGAGGTAACGGTGGGTTAGTGTGGTGGTGAGATGGAAGAGGTTTCAGAAAGGAACCTTCAGGCAGCAAGTGTGGAAGGTCATTATAAGGAGTATGGATAAATAGGCTAGCAATTGGAGTGAGGGAAACAGCAGCAAGATGGATACCAAGTTTTCTAAAAGATGGATTGACTGAGAAGGGTGGTAAGGGAACACATGGGTTAAAATGCATTCTTTTAACTCCTAATGAATCCTTAGAACTGTACTTAACATTATGAGATGGTTGTAAATTGGATGAGACTGAGGGAGGCATGGACGCCATGAACTTTGTGAGGTTCTTCTGCTGAATATTTGTCTTCTAAGAAGTGGCACAGTGCTAGGGGCTTGGTGAATTGGGTTGCTTAGTCATGTTAATCTCATCAACATCATCAGCCACTTGAATAAGAAACTGAGAGGAATTAATCATGGGGACGGAGGGAGATGGAAATGGTTGCGGACAAGAAAAGGGAGTCGGTTTGTCTTTCCTATATCTTTGTCTTTTGTAAATATGCAGTGGTTGTGAACTGGAATTCCTCTGTGAAGACTGATGCTTGAACCTGTCTTGATTTATATAGGTTGGAGAACACCTACAACTTCTCTGCATCTTGGAAACAATAAAGAGATTTATGCTGGTAGGTGGGTGAGGAGAGGAAGAGATTATCAAGATTTGAACATATATTAGACTCACCTTGCTTTGAATTCTGAGCAGCTTGTCAAATAGCATTTTGCAAGGGTTGGTTGGGTGAAGTGAAAGTCATAATGGCAGGAGGTTGGATGGACAGTGGAGAAATCGCCAAAGCAGATCTTGGATAGGATTTGGGATTAACCTTTATGAAAACCTCATCGCTATGCTCCTCATAAGCCTCCCAAACGTCCATGGTCGGAATCATATATTGGATATAATGGAAGCAAGAGGATTGCATTTGTGTGAGAACAGATTGACATAAGGGGATTCAAAACATTCTCATTGTCAAGAGGAAAATATTGACTCAGGTTGGATGCATATTTATACACATGGCATCATAAATCTTTAGCATAAGAGAATGACAGGTGTGGAGGTGTTGGACATGTGTCATGTTGTTGTCATTGATGTCAAAGAGTGTCTTGGTGTGCATAGGTGAGTACATGATGTTGTCATTGGTTCATTGATGTCAAATAAGGTGAAATGAGTGAAGGTTGATTGGTAGTGAGGTGTTTTGGTGTCATGAAGTGTTGTAGTGGCATGGTGTCTTGGTGCATATGCATGTTCTTGATGCATGGTCAAGCAAGTAGGTGTTGTGTATGAGCTTCAAAGATGGTCGAGGTTGTATGAACTTTGAAGGTTGTTATGATGTCTAGCAGTTCGGGGAGTTGTGTCGAAGTGTGTGAGTGTCTGCAAGATGAAGAACAAGTCAGTTTTCATGAAGCATGTGTTAAAACAAGCCATTCTAGGCCTGGTCCTAGACCTAGTGTATGCATGGCATGAGGTATGAAGCAAAGAAAGCCAAGGTAGGTTAGTGCAAGCATGTGAGGAGTGTTTTGAGGTTGCATAGCATGTGTGGAAGGTGTATAAGGTCATGTTCCAGGTGTTAAGTGCATGTTCAAGGTCCTTTGGAGGCAAGTGCATGAAGACAACGCAAGAATGCATGGGCAAACCTTGGTGCATGGTGATTTTCAGAGGTAGCTAAGTATGGACGAGCATTGGATATCATTAAGGAAGTAAGTACAAAGGTGTGATCAAAGTTTCATGTCAAGAGGTTGAAGAAAACGCATGAAAAGTTGTTTTGAGCTCTACCGAGCTCTCAAAACAGTCATTCCCAGCTCGATGGTCAAGTTTGAATGCTCACCCACATGTGTGTACTCTGAATGGGGACCTAGGCCTCTTGTGGATGTTAGGTCATGGAACTAAGAAGGTTTTGCAAGTGAAATGGATTCATTTGGTCGTCAGACTTTTATGAACCATTGTTAATAAGCCAAGTGGGTTTAAACCCTCCTTAAACCCTAGTTTCATAGCAATAGCAAAGATATGAAGTGTTTGGTCTCCAAATGGCTTGGGAAGGCTAGTGTGATGGTTCAGGGATGTAGAGGACTCTTCAGAGCTCTTGTTGGTGGCATTTGCAGGTTCCAAGTATATTGAGAAGCTACAATAAAACCCTTGTTTTGTGAAGATTTGCAGGTACAAGTATGAGTTGTAGGTTTCATGAAGTGAAACAAATTGTTTCAGATAGCTTGGGATGTGTTCTAAGTGCTCATGAAAATTTTGGGACAGATTCAGTGCAAGAAATGGGTGAAACCCTTCCTCCAAGTTGACCTACACTAATGGCCTAATGAGGTCAAAACTAGTCTTGGAGGACTAAAGGTGTTTGTAATGAAATGCATGGTGTAGCAATGGTATTTGAGCATGGATAGCTGGTAAAGGTCTTGTATGATGTGTTTGAGCCCTTGTGTGATTAGATGAGGTGTATTTTGTCTTAAGCCCTAATGGCCTAATCAGCCCTATTAGGCTTGTCAAAAAGGTGATAGGAACAGGTATGCAAGTTTGAAATTCTTCATGTGACATATGCATATGAGTGTTTGAGGTGTCAGGAAGCCATTGAAGTGTTCCAAGTGATGGTAGTGCTTGGAAGTTGCCTTAGAGGTGTTGGAGTTTGATGAGTAGATGACTGGTTCTTGAGACCTAGAATCAGGTTTGGGCAGCTCCAAATATAGAAGTATTTTGGGGTCTTGTGCCTTGATTTGAAGGTTGCTATGAGTTGTGTGAGCTTCCTAAGGATGAGAGCTTTCCAGTGATGTGCCACATGTGCCATGAAGAGGTGATTTGATGTATGAACCAGCTTGTTTTTGAAGACCTATTCTTGAGCATTATCAGCATGCTTAAGCGAGGTAAGAGAGATGGAGGATTTGAGGCCTTATGCCCTGTTTGATGGTGTCTCATGGATCTAGAGAGTGAGATAGGATCATGGTGCATCAGTACATGTGCCCAAGAAGTCTTAACAACATGGTTTGTTATGAGAACCAGTTCGCTTTTGAGGAATCTAAATTAGGTGCTTGAGACCTAATTGGTGGAGCTTGTCTTATGGAGTGAGTCATGATGAAGATGAAGGTTGCAGAAGCTGCTTGTGCTTGTTGAAGGTTGTGAGAGGATACTAATGAGTTGTTCAAAGCTTGGAGCTGAGTCATGATGGAGCTACCTTGTGCCCTTGAAATTCAAATTGTGACCGTTGGAGTGTTAGCTAGGGTTTTAGGCCTATTTGAGAAGTATTGTGTTGTTTAGGCCTATGCCGATCTAAAAGGTCATGCAATATCATTTGTTTAATGTTTATAATGATTCTTTATGTTGTTTATGACCGATCAAGGTATGACCATATGGTCCTTTTCGGACCTAAGAGGTTTGTAGTAAGAGTCGTGTATAAAAGTGAAGTGTATTTGCTCATTTGAGCTAGTGATATGGATGGAGATGTGAGCGAACTAGAGAGAAGTATGTGAAGAGGTGAGAGGGCTCTAGAGCAGAGAAAAGAAGAGGATGAGAAGCTGAGAAGGGAAGAGGAGCTACAAGGTCATATGACCTAATCAGCATTTATAGGTGCATTCATGAGCGAAGAAGGTGAGAGAGAGTTGTTTGAGGGGTTTTGAGTGAAGAGAGCTGACAAAGTGATCACAATCAGTTGTTGAAGCAACAAGGTCATCAGTTGATCTTCATATTCAGGTGGTGAGTGGGTGCTTGGTCATCTTAGGGGGTTGTAGCCTCCTTGTAGGGTTGGTGCCTTACTAAATAGGGGTTGGTGCTCCTTGTGGGGTTGGTGCCTCACTAAACAAATCTTTTGTGATGTGTAATATTCACAAGAGTCCTTTGTATTGAGTAATATATGCAAAGGTTCAATGGGTTTTCTTCCCCTTGAGGGTTTCCCACTTTATATCTTGTGTTCATGTGTTCTCTTGCTTCATGTTCTTGTGAATGGTTGTTTCATGTTAATAAGCTCACATTGATTAATGAATGTTGAATGGTTAATGGTTCACACAAGTTAAATACAATTGAATAAAAGTTTTAAAGGACTGATTCACCCCCCCCCCCCTCTCAGTCATTGTGCTTCCAACAGGAGGCTCTTTGAAGCCTACACAGGCTTTTGGCGTAAACGAAGGGAGGGGTATCCTAGGGAATGAAAGTAAGCCCCAAGCGGGAGAGAAGAGATGAATGTTGCTAAGCATATAGACTAAAGACAAGAACAACTACACAACAAAAAGACATGCCAGCATAGATGTGGAAGCGAAAGTGATTTGTGGCATCCTCTTGTGGATGATGTGGAAGGTGAGTAGGATGAAACCATCACATAGCAAGATGAGAGCACAGATCTGCAAACCGTCAAGAGAATAGTAATGGAAATGGAGGTATTACGAGGGGAACAAAGAATGGGATGTGTTGATCATGGTAGCGAGGTCGTTTGGTAGGTTGGGAGTCCCTAGTAGCCATGAGTACAATGTGAAGAGGCAGCTGAGCTTGGAATCGAAATTCGTAAGGGTTGAATTGCTGTGGGGCTGAAAAGGAAGATTGGCAAGGGTATTAGCAACAGAATTGAAACCATAAAATTGGTGTTGAAATTATCTATGGGGCAAGTCGAGAGAGTTATTTGATCTGGTAAAAGGAATTAGCCATTGTCCAACGCAAATGGGATGTCTTTGGATTGTGGAGGCTGTGATTGACCATATCAGTGATGATTTGCGAATCACCCTCAACAATGAGATTCTACATCTGATGTTGTTGGGCCATTGCAAGGCCGTGGTAACAAGTAATGAGTTGTGAATAATTGTTAGTATGAGTGTCAAGGTAGAGAGCATAAGCACAGAGATATTGACCAGCTGAATCTCTAATGATGCCTCCTATACTTGCTTTGTTGGGAGTCTAGGACTATGATTTTCAGCTCCATCAAAGATAAGTTTATACCAGGCTGAGAGTAGGGTGATTCAACTTAGGAATAGGATCCACAGTGATCCATTTGATGTTGAAATGAAAAGAAATATTCCATTGTTGAGAAATCCAAAGATTCAATATTGGAGGAGTGCATACTGCCAGCCTATGTCATAAGGTATGCCGAACTTTATGGAAAAATTCCAACTTCGCTTAACTTCATCCTCATCGAACATGAACTCAAACTTAATCCGCTATTTTTACATGGAAGTTTTAGACATGCTTTTACATTATTTTATAAATATATGTGTATATATACATAGCAACTGAAGGCATAGGATGGAAAGCTCTCTCCACTCTGTCGCTCTCACATGTTTAAGCATATTTTTAGAAAATTATAATGATATTTGTTCGAACTTAAAAGGCAATCTTTTTCAAACTTTAACCATTGGAAAATTTGAACCAAACTTTATCCTTGTCGAACATGAATGCGAACTCGAACCTTGCGACTTAGCTGCCAGCATGATTGTTGAAATGGCATAGAGTTGTACTTCGGAGGTTTGCTCTCAGTTTGTGCCAAATGGTTTGGAGAGAGCGGACTTCATTATTAAATATCCTTGAATTCCATTCACGTTGGAGAGCTGAATTCTCTTCACTTAGCAGGATCTCTCCAGCATACCAAAACTACAGCAATTATTCCATCAGACACACACAGGATTAATATGCACAATATATGTGTCATATTTACAAGCGGGAGTCCCCAGATTTATAGCTGAGAAAAGTTTGTTTCATGCAACAAGAATTTGTTGCATGAACAATCATAAGGATAGGAGGATCTCTTAATAATGTGCACAAGTTCAAATATGCGTGCACTATTAGGTATTCAACTCCAACAAAATAGACCACTCCCAAATCAAGTTTAACCCCTTTGAGGGTGTAAACACGGCTCAACAGCAAGCTGGTTCGGAAATACCCAGAATTGACATCTAGTGTGAACACGCCCACTCTAACAATTCGGACCATAATTGCCATATGCTATGTCCTTGTGCAATGCAAACAAATTGCTGGATCGTAGGCATATCAGTTGATATCTTGGACCACCTGTGCAGAGCCTGCTGAACATTTCTTCATGGACGAGAGTTGGAGTGGAAGCACCAATTGACTTTGTCCCAATCCACTGATGCCATTGGCCAACAAAGGAGGATGTGTGAAATAGATTCCTTGGCTTTGTGACAAGTAGGGCAGATGGAAGGGCCTATTAAACCCCTTTGTTGTAGGTTGTCAGTTGTGAGAATTTTACTGTGTGACCAACCAAAGGAATATGTATATTTTAATTGCAAATAGGCTGAGGCAACTGTGATTTCCCCTGATGTAGTAAAAGGTTATACTTGAGTATCATAAGCATCTGTGAGAAATAAAGGATGTTGAGCCAAAACTGTCTGAAGCTTGTCAATCTGGGCAAGAAATTGAGGCATTTTGTTGGAATATACACACTCATTCTATAGGAATCCGCGGTACAGAAATCTGATACGTGAATATCTCCATGATAATGAAAAGGACTCTAACAGGAGACATTAAACTGTGTGGACAATGGTGGGTAGCTATCCCAACTAGAATTCCAAAGGGGGTTGTGCATCCACTCTTGATATGCCAGCCTAATAGAGATTGAATGTCATATATACCTGCAAGTGACTTCCTATAAGTAGATGACTTACAGTGGGAGTCCTGAGAGATGGAGGATGAACTGGTTGTGCTAAAGGATAGAGCTCGTATTTTTCAGAGAGGATGAGCTACCACAACATTCCCTGACTGTGGTGTAGATGCCATGTAACTTTCATCGCAAGAGCCTTATTAAACTTTTTGATATTTAGTCACCCATTAAGTTTCCCTGTGGTAATCTGATCCCATGACACCAATGGGCATTTGAATTTATCTTGCTGGCCTTGCCATAGAAAATTGCAGAAGATATTGATAATTCGGTTGCCATAGAAAATTGCAGAAGATATTGATAATCTGGTTGCAATAGAGACCGGGAGGGGAAGTAAAGTCAGTATATAGATGTGAACTGCTTGTCAGATAGCCTTTATCATTTGAATCCTGATAAAGGCTCAGCCACCGATTGGTCCAGTTAGAGATTTTGGAATCTTGACTCTCGTAAGAGTGGCATCCCATAATCTGGCATTATTTTTGAGGTGGAGAGGGAATACCAGATATGTAGTCAGGAAATGACTCTCAGTGAACGGGATGATCTGCAGGATTTCACATTTCTTTCAAGAAAAGATATTACGGAATAAAATGTTCGATTTCACGGTATTGATCATTTGGCCTGATGCTGCTTGAAAAGTGTCAAGTAAATGGTGCAAGTGTTGTAGCTTGCTGGTAACAGTGGAGAAAAGTAATGAATGAATCATCAGCAAAATGGAAATTTGAGTACCTTCTAGTTCAAGTGGCTGCAAGACTGCTGATATGGTTCACTTCTGCTGCCTGATGAAGGGATCTTAAAAGAGTTTCACTCATAAGAATAAAGAGGCTCGGACTGAGTGGGTCTCCTTGTCGTAATCCTCTGGACGAGTGAACATTAATGCATGTTTCACCATTGAAAGTGACATTGAATGCCGGAGTGCTTATGCAGCTGCCTGTGCATTGGATTAAATCTGTATGGAATCCAAATTTGGATAGAGTATAGAAATGGAACTGCCAGTTGCATCTGTCAAAGGCTTAGGAGATGTCCAATTTAATCATTAAGCCCAGTCTTTTTGGGAATGCATAGAATGAAGAATCTCTCGAACAGAAATAAAATTATCTGTGATTTGACATCCTGGAACAGAGGCAGATTGTGTGAGGTGGAAATTAATCTGGGAATAAGAGGCCTGATTCGGTTTCAATAAGCTTGGATATAATTTTGTGGGTCATATTGTATAAAGCAATAGGTCTATCTTATGAGCTGTATTGACTTTGGGAATGAGGACAAGGCACATTCAGTTCAGTTGTTTTAACAATTGCTTATTCTGTCTTGATTCTTTTACCACTACCAGTAATTCATCTTTGAGCAGTTACCATAAAGTTTGGTAAAATCGACATGTGAATCCATAGGGACCAGGGGCTATTCCCAAGTCAAAAGAGAAAAACAACTGCTTTCAGTTCCTGTTCTGTAATAGCTTACAAGAGAGTGTAATTGTCTGACCGTTGAGGAATTGCTGGAATGTGTTGCAGAAGTTGTAACTTGCTGAGATCATTTCATCGGAGTGGGGGTCCTTGGATAATCCTTGAAAGATTGTAGTGGCATGAGAGAGCATGCCAGTTTGAGAGGTAAAAT
The DNA here is from genome assembly GCA_018340775.1 of Taxus wallichiana var. yunnanensis. Classification (NCBI taxonomy): domain Eukaryota; kingdom Viridiplantae; phylum Streptophyta; class Pinopsida; order Cupressales; family Taxaceae; genus Taxus; species Taxus wallichiana. Next base: position 410,400,303 of record CM031239.1, read on the forward strand.
GTTGACCATTAAGATGTTGCAGTCAGTGAACCATGTTATGTTGTTCACAGTTTTGAGCTGTAGCATGAAAGCATTTGGTATTGGCATCGCCAGATTTAATTCAGGTATTTCTGGATTACTTTATCTAATGGCGTTCTTCCTTTTTTGCATGTCAGCAATTGTTTGTTTGGCCTGTGGTTCCTCTCATTCAAGAGAAGCCGTATAAACATGATCCCTTATTTATTTTTGTACACTTGCCAGATGCTTAATGGTGGCTTCGTGCAGAGCTGCAAAGGAACCATATTCTCAGTAGTGCCATTTTTGATTTGAAACTTAAAGTGCTACAATTTATTTACAAACTTATATATATGAAATCCAGTGAGCTGTGGGGCTTGAGTCCACCAATCATGAATGTTCTGAAGGAACAAATCAGAAGTCAGCCATCAGGAAGCAAACCTGAACTAAGCAGTTTTGTGGAGGTGAATCTGATCTGAAATTTGCAGCAGGATTGGCCAATGATTAGACAAGGTTGTTTCCGCAATATGGGTTTCAATCCTCTGGGAGGGCCAACTCAAGTGATCTGATAGATATATGCGATTTAGTTTTTCATGCGATGTATTTGCAGCCTTTCCTTCTGTTGGTCCATGTGAAAGCTGCTCGAGAATATTGTTGTTCTTGGACATTAGAGCCGTTGAATAGCTTGTCCAAAGTCATGGCAGTTCAAAACAATCAGGGAAATACCCTCAAGGGTCTTTGGAAAGACTTTGGCTACCTCCACATCCCTATATTAAAACATATGCCTCATTTTTTTCATGAGGACCACAGATGGTATTCAAGTCTCCCATCAGGATCAAGAAAGGATCATTGAGGTTAAAGACCCAAGTGAAATATCCCTTGTGGGATACCACGCAAAAGTACACAAAATATAGATAAATTGCAGCAAATAGAAAATCTGATTTTCTGCAGTAAATACCCAGCTAGGGCAGCGAACTAATTTTTATTTATATTTCTCAAAATACTTGCCCAAAACACATGAAAATTTGTAGGAAGCTTGCTATGATAATAAAGAACACTAGAACAATATTTTTGGAATTTTTCGAATCATATATGACTGCCAGAAAATTACAAAAAACCCTAGACAACTAGAAAACCTCAAAAATTCATATCTTCTCAAATACTTATGATAAAATTCTGAAATTTTGGAAATAACATCTATTAATAATATGAATGAAATCCCAATCGCTAGACCTGGAAAAAGCACTTTGAAAACCCTCCAAAAACCACTGTAAAATCCCAAAATGGGTCACTCCACTTGGAAAGAGACCAAAAACCCTCCAAAATTCCTCCAAAAATGGTGCCAAAACCTATTTTAATCGCTGCAATAAAATAGATCCAGAAACCCTCGATTTTTCTCCACAAAAAGCCCAAAATTCCTCCAAAACCCTTCTCTAAAAACTCTGAAATTGATCTCTGAAAATTAGCCTGAATTAGTTCCAAATTGACAAGCTAGGGTGGATCTTCCACCACCGAAGAATGCCCTGCTAGCTAGGAATGGATCTCTCACCACCGAAGTTAGGGTTCCTATGGGATCTTACTCCACAAGCTAAAAAAGCAATTTGTAGTTGCTCAATGGAAATCATAAGTGTGTATGCAAGAATGAGCTTTATCACTCCCCCAAACCTCCTTTTATAACTTTTCATTACCTTTTTCCAAGTTGGGAGCTCCATGTGGGACTAAAAATGACTTAAGTGACTCCAACGAAGAAATAGAATAATAAAGTACCATAAGTCACCCCAATGAAGAAATAGAATAATAATGTACTATGAGCCTCCCGTCGATGACAAAATATAACAATTATTACCACCAAGTCACCCAACTTAATGTCGACAAAATATAACAAAAAAACAATGTAATAACAAGTCATCTTGTTGGCTAGATTTTCTGCACCGCTGAAAACCTAGGCGATCATGAAATAAATCTCCTTCATTTACCGGTGAGGCTCCAATGTAAGATTTTGTCAATTATATTTTCTAATATCTATCTGTTGGTTTTACTTTAACCACGTAGTTCATGCACCATAACTAGCGCTTTTGCGGCAAATGCAAGTAAGCAATTGTAAGAAATGTATATATGCATAAGAAGGAAATAATCGAATGCGAGCGAGAAAAGAAAGAAGATGTGCGGCCTAACCAATAATTGTGATTTGGTCACATGCACATAGGCAAACAAATAGATCTAGAAATGCGAGAATTCAAAGCAAAAGGAAAGTTTCGAGATCCAAATCTAAGATAACAAAAGTTTATGCAAAGATCTAAAAAGAAATAAGAAACAAATGCATCATTAACACAAATTTCTTTAGAAATTTGCCTCCTTTATTCCTTAGCTTTCGAAAGATATCAAGGGTTTCACTCAAAGTATGAAACACAAGAATGGTGATTACAAATTCGATCCTTTAACCCATAAGTTCTTCCTCTATTTATAGTGTATAGAGGGCAATTACAAATAGGAAACTTCAACCTGAACTATAACATGTGGAAGTTGTCAAGGAAACATTTGGCAATTTTCTCCTATAACTTCTCTCTAAGTGACAAGCATCTGAAGTTTAAGTCAAAGTTGTGCACATTGCCACTTATCTTAGAGAACCTTTTTTAAATAACTTAAAGTATTGGCTTTTAAACCAATAAATTTAATCTCACAATTTCATCCAGGAACATAAGAAATAAGAGAAGAAAGAAAATCTGCTAATTTGTAAAACCCTACGCTTTCTTTTGTTACGATATTGAATATATTTATCGAACATGTTGATTCATTTTTCCCATCATGCATGACAAAGATCATGCATGCTAATTGCAATTACCACAAGTCGTGTCGAATCTTTAGACAAAAATTATTAAATTGTGCATCCAAATTTCGATTATCGTTTTCCCGCATGATCTCGAATTGTTCTAGAAAGAGGATGATATGACCTTGCACACTCCATGACAAATTTAGGCAACTGAGTCTGTGACTGGAAACGCTTAAGCTTGAATAATTCCGTTGCTTTTAATTGCCCGCATGAGAGATGTCCTTCGGCTCTAGATCTGTCAATTAAATCGGAGATGGGTTCAGGGCCTATGTATGTATCATTGATGTCAGCAAATCTGGAAGCTATACATGATTCAACTGATCCTTCTCTTTCATCATGCTTCATCTGGTATGGAACAATCTTTGTCTGGGCTCTTTTTCTTTTAATTCTGCCAGAATCCCTTGTAATTGGCTCAATTTGTGCAGATCTGGCAGTTTCTTCTGATTCGGAAGAGATATTCAATGTATATGACATTGATTTGAACTTTCTTTCTCTACTATATCATGACTTTGTGATGAATACCTACAATTAATTCAAACAAAGATGGAGTCCATGGCATGAATACTAAATTTTTATCACCAAAATCTCCATATAAAATCTCATGCTGCCCTAAAATTTGAGGTTTTGCTTGCATGCAAAGCAAGCAAAAATATTATTTAATTCGCCTCAGGCACATATACCAACATGCAAACACTTAGAATGATAAAATTAGGCTATTCCAACCCTAGGCGCCAAAACTAGAAGCTTCCCGTGAAAGTGGAAAATAATCTTTAATGCAAAATCCTCCTTTTGGCACTGAAACACATGTCTGGGTTGCAACCTTCATCAAAAAGAATTAATTGTTTCTCCCTTATGGCGTCCCATGCTTATATAGCCTTGTGCATGCTATTTTTAATAATTGTCTTCTCTATTTCTAGCAATTTAATTCATTAAAAACCGTATCTATTCACCCAATTGTTGCTGGCTGCTTTTTTTAAAATTTATTTTATTTATTTTTAGCATGCATCCTTGACTTCTCTTTAGCTCATCCTTTTGCATTGACTTTCCTTCCATTTATGGCACCAAAATTGGGTAGAAAAACCATTAATAAATATTATTAAATGCATTGTTTAATGCCAAGGTGGGTTGCACTTTTTGGCAAGGGTGACTAAAAATAGGAAGTCAACTTGATGGGAATTTCCACCCTGCACTTTGCAGCTCCAAAAATCCCCTCTTCCACTTAAGTGATTTGTCTTTCATCATGGGAATTTTCACCTTGCAAGGCAGGTAAGAAATTTCAGCCTATCTACCACTTCTAAAATTCCCACTGGCAACTTAAATCATCTCCCAAAAAGTGCGACTTGTATGGAAAATAGCCTTCTTTGAAAAAGTGCGACTTGCATGGGTGAATAAACCTCTTTGATGGGAAAAGTTAGCCTGCTAGGTAGGCAAGAAATTCCCACCGGTGCTTTAAGTGATTTTTCTTTTATAATGGGAATTTTTACCCTACAAGGCAGATAAGAAATTCCCACCTACCTGTCACCTCTAATATTCTCATTGCAGCTTAAGTGATTCGACTTCATAGGAAAAGTACCTGCGCAAAGGCGGATAAGAAATTCCCGTGCACCGCTGCCAGCTGCGAAAATTTGCATTGCAACTTAGATCTATTTATTCCAAAAAGTGCGACTTGCCTAGGAGAGGCTTTTTCTACTTAACTTCATCTTTTTGAGTCAGAAATTTGCCTTATGAGACTGATTCCTTCTGGTGTTGAGGCCATAAATGATCTCCAGACGTTCCAAACAATTAAACAAACTATACTAAGCAGAGAGAGCGGATCGAGGGAATTTAAAAAGGCAGATCATGGAGAAAACCGAAAACAAGCGCAAAAGAAATAAATAAAAACAAAAAAACGTTGTCAGAAGTTGCGAGACAATGCTCAATTCATACACGTGAAAATCCTATTGAGATGTGTGAATAATGGCATGCAAAACTTTAACGAGGATTTAACTCGAGCGCAATTTACTTCAAGCGGGGCTTTATTTATTTAATAAATAATTAAATAAAACTTTCCCATGGACAAAACTTGGCGAGAGGATCTGATGAGTTTCAGATTCGGGTATTTGTCGAAATTGGCTCATATGTTTCACTGGGAATATCTTAACGTAATAGAGACATCTTCTAGCAATAAAATCACAAAAAGACCCGTTATTTTAAAAGGAATGAAAAAAATTAAATGGGTAGTCCCAGTTTCGGGTGAAATGCTGGGTACACCACATCTATACCCAATAGCCTCCAGCGTCGTTAGCTCCTCGAGTATGTCCAAGGCTAAGACGAATGAAAAACCTCCTAGGCTATCTCGCTTTCGGAATTGGGGACATTACACCAAGTAGTCAGCATATCCAACATGGTTGTCCGGTTATTACCATGAAGTGGGATATAAACATTGAGTATGTGAACTAGTATATTTCTCTCGTATGAGTGGAAAGGAGAAAACTGCCCAAAAGTGGGGAGATGTCAGAAATAAAATCATACCTACATGGATCCCAGTGGAAAGGGGTACAATTGGAAAAGTTGAAGCAGATATGTTTAGAACCCCATACTCTATGGAAAAGGAGCCTTTTGCTTGAATTTGGTTGCACACATTCATGGAGGACTGTATCGACTTGTTTTCTCTTAACCATATTTTTCAAAAAAATAGCTTATTGGGAGCACCCAAACCTCTATTATTCCATGAGAGAATCCCATTCATGGAGAAGGACCATATAGACTTGTTTCATCTTAACCATTTCTTTCAAAGAGCAGCACTTATTGGGAGCACCCAAACCTCTAATATTCCATGACAGAATCGGCATTATGAATCAGTCATCAGGATGCCCTATCCTCAGGATTCGCTAGAATGGGCAGATCTGAATTGGGAGGGGCTGAAGCGGGAGTTTCTGTTGTTGTGATGAAACTAGGAGCTGCATCAGGGTTCTGTGGAATAGAACCTTCGATATTGAAAGTATTATCTCTTGAGGTTGTTCAATTTGTTGTTATATTTGCTCGGTGGACAAGTGGCTTCTACCGGATAGGTTGTTGTAAGTGATTAATTAACAGTGGGCTGCTGCTGCAGTTTTTAACCAAGATTACGGATGATCATTTTTTATGGGGATGCGGAAAAGATGAGCACGTTGGGGTCAGAAATTTAAGGAATCTCCTTCCTTACAATCCCCTTCCTCACCTCCCCTGCCAAAAATTCAAAATGCTAATCTACAAGATTTCAATGGAAAACTCAAATGGATCATCTCAAGCATGGCTCAGAGAGTGAACCATTCTGCCACATACACAGAGGTGACAACATCGGCTTCACCATTCGCAAACAGGAAACGTGTTTGTATTGGTGTACCCCTTTCTTTCCAACGGTTCAAGAGTTCCCCAGGTTGTTGGGATCACATGCAAATCAGATGTGTCCATTGTCGATGCACACACTAGGGGTGGTGAGCTATGTATGGTGTGAGCTCGGGGAGCTCCCCTAAGAGTTGGGGTAGTAGCTCGGATAAATGTAAGCACTGTGGTTCAAGCAGTGCGCTGGGCATCACCAGATAAAAATCAAAATCACAAATTGGTTGATCATTACTTTAAGTTTTGTGAAATCATAAGAACCAAAAGTTGTCTTACATCTCAGGGGACCAGTACTTGGGTAGCACAATAGTATTTCAACCAAAGAAGAGACTAGTAAAGTTAAACAACTCATACACGCGTAGAAAAAAATCGGATGCTATAGATAAAATACTTGCACCTCAGAATAACGCTTTAAAAGCTTTCAGGAAATACTACGGTTAAAATTATGATGTTCAATTTGGTTGGTGTTGGTCTGTGTCGATTTTGTTTTGAGCCACTAATAAGAAAGGTTGTTAAACAGATAGAATACTCCAGTTTTTGATAATTTGAAATTTTGATCATATCTGATCAGCAAACTGGAGATAGTGACAAATTTGATTTAGCTTTTGCAATATTAACACAATAATGTTCAACAGTCATTCTATTCCATCATAAAATAATTACATTATAAAGTTTTATGATCTCTTATAAGTTAGGAGCTAAATGAAATATCCCTTGTGGGATATCACTTGAAATTCACAAAATATATAAAAATAACAGCGAACTTAAATTTCAATTTTTCTAATTTTTAGGACAGCAATATGCAAAAACAAAGAAAAAATTGTATTTTCCAAAATAATAATTTTCTAACACTACTCAAAAGCTTCAAATAACTTAATAAATATGTAAAATAGTAAACATGAGAGAAATAATTTTTATCTCTCAGATCTGATTTTATTTATTTATTTTAATTGTTGAAACTGCCTAAAAATTCCAAAAATTCACAAAGAGCTGAAATGATCTTTATAAATTATGAAATTCGGACAGCAATATATTTAAATTATAACAAATCATATCCAACCTCGAAAATTGAAAAAATCCAACCAAAAACCTAAAAATATTGCTGCAAAACCCTAAGTAAGTAGATCTAAGACTAAATAAAGCCCAAACTGAATGAAAGTCCTCACGGGAATCGCCAAGCTTGCCTCAAACACTTTGGAAATAATAAGATCTGTAGACAGCTGAAGTATAGACCAAATCATCTCTGTCCGGCACTAAGCAAACCCTTGAAAAACTCACGAACCCCGATCTGAAAATCTGATTTGGATGAAGCTTCAAATTAGCAAACTAGGGAGGATTTTTCTCCACCGAAGAATGCTCTGCTGCTAGCTAGGAGAGGATCTCTCACCACCGAAGCTAGGGTTCTTGTGGGATCTTACTCCACAAGCAAAAGTATGCAACCAGCAATTGGCTTGATATCATAAAAGAGTGAGTATATGAATGAATGTCTATTCTCCCCAAAGCGCTTCCTTTTATAACAAAAGCCCCAAAAGAACCTAAATCGACCTCCTTGGGGTAAAACCACATAATAACAAAATAACTTTTTATCACCACTAAGCCAAAAGTCCACTTAAGTGACCCCAACAAAAATTAGAACATAAAGTACCATATTCATCGACTAAACTAAATATAGCATAAAGTACCTTGGGGGAGCATCTCACAACCTTATTTCACTTAAGTCACCTCAAAGTACGTGTCCAACTCCAAAACATAACATATAAGTGAAACGAAGGTACAAACCACACCCAATAACCATCAACGTCACTAGCCCTTGGACATAACCAAGGCTAAGACAGGATGAAAAGCCTCTTAAGCCATCTGCTTTCGGAAATGGGGACATTACACTAAAGCTTATCACAAATATCTAAAATAACTCTTACTCTCCTATTCTACCTCTCTCACAATCTCCTACATACATCTAACAACATTATTCATGCTCCCGATTATATGAGTTGTTATAACTCAAATACAACATTATGATATTCAATTTGGTTGTTGGTTTGTGTCAATTTTGTTTTGAGCCATTAATAAGAAAGGTTGTTAAACAAATAGAATACTCAAGTTTTAATAATTTGAAATTTTGATCATATCGATAAACAAAATAGAGATGGTGATAAATTTGGTTTATATTTTGCAATATTAACACAATAATAATGTTCAACGATCATTCTACTCCATTAGCAAATGATTACATTATATAGCTTTATGATCTCCTATAAGTTAAAAGCTAAAGCTTATCACAAATCTCTAAGATAACTCTTACTCTGCTATTCTACCTCTCTCACATCTCCTACGTACATCTAACAACATTATTCATGCTCCTAATTATATGAGTTGTTATAACAACTCATATAATAATTTATTCAAAACATAATGTGAACACTAAACACTACATTTCCTAACATTTCCCCCTTACATGTGCACATGGGGAGAAGAGGATCATATTCAAAAGAAAAAACTTCTCTCTGAAAACACTACTTAGACCAAGTACAACTACATCACATTGTCTTATAAGCTTGTAAAGGCGTGTAGCTCCCAGTTAAATTCTATGGCACATTCCGGACCCCTTTCGCCGAACTCCGAATCTTTCAAGATTCTTAGAGCCCCGAACTATCTGGACAACAATCCATATTGAGTTTACCTCAAATCTTCTTTTGCCACCAAAAAGCAAGATTATTCAAAATATGATTCTTTCACGAGATGTCACAACAGGGGTTTTTTCACACAACAACAAAAAAACATGACACTAAAAATAGAAATAATCATTTGTAGCCACCATTCTAGATCGTTGCTACTCTAATCACGAACAAGTATTAGACAAAATCCACTACCAGTTAGAAATCGTCCTCAAGCATTTAGTCATTTTAGCATTGTATTAGTTTGCCACTAATGCAATTTTGCAGCTCCTCTTTAAGGTGACAAGAAGAACGCTAATTGTCCTCCCTTCATTTCCTCCATCCTCCATTGACGTGCTTCTTATTGAGTTGTATGTGATCTTGAGGCTCATATGCAAGCCATTTATAGAAGAGAATAATCCCCCACAAGACTAAAACACTCATCGGGCATTGGGTTACCCAAAGCTGCGTCTATGAAGTAAACATTTTTAATTTTTTTGACACTTTTATAAATAACTTTTGTGAATGACAAATAAATTTGACAATGATGATAGTACTAAAACACAATGACCGACCATTTTTACTTTGTCAAATGACATACTGATGGTTTAAAAAAATATATCCAAATTAACTTTACTCAGTGGGATTTAATATAGACAATGAATATAACCTAATTACTAGAAAATGTGATTTTGAAGAGAACATACATACTTAAGACCTAAGTCACAAGGTGCGTGTTCGAGTTCGAGTTCGAGTTTGAGTTTGGCTAAGATAAAATTTGGATGAAGTTCGGTAATGAAAAAATTCGGAAAAAATCATGATTAAATTCGACTACTAAAATATTAATTTAAATTTAAAAATTAATATATTTTGCAAATAAATTTATTTAATGTTTTCTATATTTTAAATTTTAAATATTTTTAAAATATTAAATTTAATATTTATATTTTATATTATTTAATTTTTAAATATTTTAAATTTATCATATTAAATGCTAAATCTAAAGATTTATAAATATTAAATTTTAAAAAGTCAATATTTTAAAACTTCAAATTAACACTTCATAACAAAATAAAATAAAATAAAAATTGTAATTTTTAGTGAAATAAAATATTTAAAGAAAGTAATAAAAAGAAACTATTAAAGAATTTAAACTAGTGTTACGTGGGGACGCACACCCCCATTCCCAAGCCATCCCGACCGTCAAGAGACATCCACCATCACAGTGCTTCGAGACTTTGGGGACTCCAACGGGGATGCCATGACGTCCCCAAGACAGCTAGGGGACGTCCCGAAGTCCCCAAAGTCCCAAAAAAATATAAAAATATAAAAACCATAAAGGATTATGACTTTGAAAAGAGGAAAATGAAAACTAATCCTTTTCCCATGCAAACTTACCTTCCCAAGAAATGGACTTTTGCTGTTTTATGTAGGTTCCAAAAGAAGATATTCTAACGAGAGGTCACTGTTATTTTACATTTTAAAGCCTTTCTTATACATAGCGATAGGATCAATAAATTCACATGCATATTTTTAAGGATTTCTTTAGTTTCAAAATTTTGTTGTGCAAGTCTTTCTGCCTCTTTTTGTATGATATTGGAGGCTTTACCAGTATATTAGGATGTTCTAGAGGCCAACTTTGTATTTAATTTTTTTCTTGTTTTCGATTATCTTAGCCGCTTTTTTCTATGGATGGCTATTCATGTAGTTTGCATGGCCTCTATTGTTCCAAAAGCTATTTTTTAATTCAAGGATATAATCATATAAGTGACATGATATCGAGACATTGGCGTGTTAAAGCCCTCTAGTAACAATATTGGCTATGGTGCTAAAATTATAACCTTTCATGTTTTTTTCGTGGTTAGGGACCCATCAGCATATTTTTAGTATTTATATATTATTTTAATATCCGTCCCCCAGCCATCCCCTCGCTGTCCCCAAAATGCAGGTATTTTTGTCGTCCCGAAACCTGTCCCGACGTCCCGTAAATCTTAGGAACTATGATTTAAACTAAAAATTAAAAAAATGAAATATAAAATAACAAAAGTCCAAAATCTAAACCAAGTCCCGACTACCCAAACTACATAAAAAATGAAATAAAATAAAATTTAATTTTTTAATAAAATAAAACATTTTTAAAAATTAATAAAAAGAACTATTAAAAATAAAAAAGAAACCTAAATTTAAAAGAATAAAGGTCTACAACCTAAAACTAACTCCCGACTATTTATGGGCGTAGGTGAAAGTAAGGAAATTAGAACAATGGCAGCGGTGGCGGCGGCTCCTCTCCCACAGGCTCTTCCCTCAAGTTTTGCCTCCCGCATTGGTTTCTCCCCCCGCTTTGTTTTAACCTCCCGCAAACAGACATCACTCAATCCCCATTCAATATACTCACGATTATTCACGAATTTCATTGCACACACCACGAAAGTTCGGCGATTTTGAACTTTGTGCCTTAAATTGCCAAACCCAGTGTGACGTAACTTAAGACTAACAATTCTAGAACTATTAAAATAAAGAACCAAAAGAAAAGACATTTATCCCATACTAACCACTTTATCTTTTAATATTAAGAACCATTTGATATCATTCATGGCATGAGGCACACTTCATTTAATTCGAGGTGGATATATGGTAACCTAGCATTGAACCAAGACTTATGGCCACGTTTCTACACCGTGAAGAATGGTATTACATGCACCGATTCAAATGAGACTCTCATAAATATTACACACAATAAAATTAACTGCCAAGGTATAGACATACATTCAGCCAAAACAGCAAGCACAAGATCACCCAATGTACTTTGGTTGAAGCAGATTTGATGTGACGTGACACAAAAATCATGATTGCATTTGTTTAAATTCTGAACATGTTCATATTGTCATGTAAATGTGCCTTCTCATAAATGTAATCAACCTTGAAATATGCAGGGTGTCTTTGATCACATGGAGCCTAAGACTGGACAAATGGGGCATGGTGAGTTGTGCCAATATAGTCACCAAGAATGGCAAGTCATTCAATGTAGATTCAAGACGAGTCAATGGAATATACAGAGCCAAGATGAAATATCCCTTGCTGGGATCTTACAACAAAATGGACAAAACACAGAAATTTGCAGCAAATACTAAATCTGATTTTTTTCTGATTTTTATGCAGAAAATTACAGCTAGGGCAGCGAACAGTAAAATATGAATAACTCTCACAATATCCGTTCAAAACACTTGAAATTTTAAATGGAACTAGATAATAATATAAAGAACACAAGGGAAATATTTTTGGAATTTTTCAGTCAATATAACGCTGCCAGAAAATTACAGCGTGCCTAAAATAGCTGGGAAACTTCGAAAATTAATATCTTTCCGAATACAAGTGCAAAAATGATGAAACTTGGGAAATAACATATATAAATATAGAAGATGACTTTCCAACCTTCAGATCTGAAAACGGCCAACTGGAAACCCTAGAAATTAGGGCTGCAATCTCCCAAACAAGTCGCCCCCTTTGGTAGATGGCCAAAACCCTTGTGAAACCCTCTGTAGATGATGCCAAACCCTTCCTCTATGGCTGCCGTAGGTCTGATCCGAAAACCAGCTGAAAATCTCCACCAAAACTCACAAAAACCCTCAAACCCTAATTCTGAAAATCCTGAAAATACCTCTGTAAAACAGCCCTGAAATCCACTCCAAATGACAAGCTAGGGTAGATCTTTCACTACCGAAGAATGCCCTGCTAGCTAGGGATGGATCTTTCACCACCGAAGCTAGGGTTCCCGTGGGATCTTACTCCACAAGCTAAATAGTTGCAAACAGCAGTTGCACATGAAAAGAAAATAAGTGTATGCATGAATGAATATCCTTTCACCCCTCTTCTCCTTTTATAACCTTTTCCATGTCAAGGAAACCCTAAAACCCCCAAGTCGCACTTTCTCATAGAGAGGGCCCAATTAAAAATAACTTAAAGTTACTTTTTCCCCTTCTAGGCGCCTTGGCCCAAAAAGTGACCCCAATGAAGAAACATAACATTAAATGCCAAAAGTGTCCACTTAAGTGATCCCAACGACAAAAATAGAACACAAAGGGCCCATTAGACCCTCCCAACGCCCAAAATATAACAAAAACATAGTAGGAAATCAGACAACCATCCCCAATAACCTCCAAAGTCGTTAGCCCCTTGGGAATGACCAGGGCTAAGACCAAAATAGGGCCGTTAGGCCAACCACTCGGAATTGGGGACATTACACAAGATTGAATGATATACCCATATATGTGAATTTGCACAGTCTGCACTTGTGGGATTACAACACATACAACTCTAAATGCAAAGTCGTGCACAATCAAGCAATAAATGACCACTGCATAAAGTTCCTCAAACATGTTCACCAACTGATAATGCAGACCTTCACACACAGAAAGTAGATCCAGCAGGTTCAGTGAGACCAATGCACATTGGTGACTGCGGCTATGAATGGTGGACAGTGGATGTGAAGATCGCCTGGAGTTGTCACAAGAATGGAGCTGAGAAAGCTGACAGAGCTGACCATAGACAAGATGCTCAAAGCATTGGCTAGGGATGTATGACTTCCAAAGCCCCCAGCTGGACATGACTATTGCCAATATGGAGAAAAACATATTCTTCCTGCCCAACCTTCACCATCAGCTGAATGTACTGTATAGAATCTATGAAAGATTTATGTTTCTTGATTTGGCCAAACAGCAGGTGGAAGAGGAACGTGTCTAAAATCAGCAAGACCAGCGTGTACCCAGAAGATAAGCATTTGGACACACACAATAATGGGCATTCTTCACCAAAACAATCAAGCAACGGATGCTCAACCTCCAACACCACGTGCCCTCTGCCATCATGGTTGGAAGCAGCTCTTTACAAGGGAGGTCCTTATGGAAGAGGGGAAAGTGATCCTTTAGGTTAAATGGCAAATCCAAACAAAAGTTACAAAAAAGACAAGGGATCATACCAAAACAGATTTATCTTTTATGCCCTCCATCTCCACATTGTATCATAACCACAAGTTTGAATATCTCCATGTGGTTTTAGTTTTCATCAGTCATAAAAACTGTACCGTATGTCATGTTGTTTTATATCATTCTGTTAACTATGTCAGCAATAGCTGTCCTCTCTACACAAGTTGTGCACCCTACATTGTCTTGGATATTTTCTTGTTCTATGCTGGTAGTACCGAATAGCTCTCTAAACTTTTCCGCCACGGAAATTGTCCTCTCAGGCTCCTCTAAACCATCTCACCTGTAGTAATCTTATGCAGGAGTTGTGGCTGATGTAATCTCGTTTCAATTTTCAATGAAAATAGCTTGACCTTTTTTTTTTAAATAAAATAATAACTGTTTTGACATATATTTTTATTTTAACATTAAAAAAGAAGCATTCAATAACCATTTTAAGAGTTTGATTTAAAATGCTTAACATGATATCTTGATTGCGAAAAAACAAAAATAGGCATATAAATTTGCTGATATGCAATATATTGTAATGAATAATGAGTCAGTTTCAGGGGAAAAAAATGTAAAACTACCTTGTAAGCACAATGGAACCCATTCTTGTAATTTGCAATTTTGGCAGACTCTCTCTGCATCATTAGTCGAGTTTTAATTGTGTCGATAGGTGCAGTAACTAAAGTTCCCATGATGCCTGCTATTATACTTGCACTGCATATAATCTTACATTTAAGTGTATTGTATTAGCAGATTATGGATCATCATTAATTTCAACACCATAAATCTAGAAAACAGTAGTGTACACATCCGACATACAAAATGCATCGATATTGACATAAAATTGCAACTGATATGCCACTAAAAAGCTCATAAACACCATGTGGATGATAACTTTACATATATAATTCCCCCATGGACAAAAGTAACTGTACCTGAGATGTAGAAAGAATCCTTCTTCAAGAGATGTCCAGCGTATCAATGCCTGTTATGAGAAATTAGGAAAACATTAAATTCAAGTAGCCATTCAACTTCCAAAATAATCGGAATAAACTTCATTATCCTTCTTAGAGATAATTACTATCAGTTGCAAGTTAAGGGCAATCCAATCCAAACTGTACCAATACGCACATCAAATATCACTAACAAAATGTTGTAAAAACTGCAAAGAAACATGCCACAAGACAAACAACCTGCTTGGATTCATCATATGTTGCTAGTTGTGATGCTGTTAATGCAGCAGCTCTTGCCATCGCAGGACCCACCCCTTTCCAAAGGCCTGCAACTCCCTCTGCTGCAATAATCTGAGATAATTCATGAATTGATCCTTTGCTTCCAGACCCCTTTTCATTTGCAAGCGAACCTGAACATAAACGTCTCAAATAGTTCACGCTTTGAAAAGAGAAATAATGCTTTACAAACTCCTGTTTTTCAATAATGAATACAGAAACCAACAAAAGATCATGAATTACGTTGAGTGATAAGAACCTTCAAAATCTCTGAAGGGTTTGTCAGAGCAGTGGCTAGGGAGCCAGAGACTGCTCCTGATGCAAACTTTGTCACTATACTTGTATGCCCAAAGCTGAATCAGTGGCATATTTGCATGGTTCATACAGACCCAACCGCAAGCCACCGTAAACAAAAGACCTCACAAGGGCAGGTGCCAAGCCTGAGTATAATGTGAGAGGTCCTTCATATTTTATTAATTTGACAAACTTTTTTGTCTGCATGAAAAATTACATATCAGTTTTAATAAGTATGATGCAGAAACAACTGTGTTGCTACAATAAGAGATAACAAACAAGAACTAAAACAACACAAAAGGAAAACAAACATGTGACACCTCCTTGTAGGGCACAGAAAGAGTACTTGCATTAACGTAAACAGCAGGAAGCAGGAAGCATAACGTTTAAGACATAATGTAATGACAAATGTCAGCAAAGAACAATAAGACTGAGAAAGAGAGCGTGACATTACCATTCCAGTTAGTGGACCTCGCTGACCAACATATTCCATCTGCAGACGCACTTTTGACAACGTCTATGTTCCATAACAAATCTCCAATTAAATGCAGTTATTATTGAATCAAACCACAGAAACAACATTTGTAAAAATGCATACATGAACTTAAAGTTCATGTTCATGATAAATTGAAAATGCAGCCTGCCGAGTCCTGGCAGGAAAATCCGTTGAGTCTGCAGGCCAGTTCAATTGAGATCTCAAGTCAAATGGAAGGATAGATAGATAGACAGACAGATCGATAGGGCTAAACCAAACGCACAAGTTGCCTACTTAACCCATAACTAACTTGGGTTGTGCACACACATCGAGTACTCCATAACCTTAATATACATCAATATCATGGGCATAGGTACATAACATGCTGATCTAAATTGGGTCATGAAGGATGTTGTAATTCAGTTTGAATGATGTAATCAGACTGATCTCATAGTTTCTATGACTAATGAGGTATCTAAAACCTGCTCACACTTTCTCCAAGAAGACGAATCAGGCAAAGAGTGCAAAAGTAGAACAAAGGTAGAAGACAAGTGCGGGAAAGTTCAAGGATGATCGATCCAAGCATTCTAGATTGTGAGGATGATTGTGGTGAACGAGTCTGGCAACAAGCAAACCCATATGGCAGGTTCCACCACAACTGAGCCAGCCTCATATAAGACAAAATCCCAAACTCAAACTCCCCAAAGGAAGACAAAGCATTTCTCCTTCTGTCTTTCTTACTTCTTTGTTTGGGATCTATATCGGATTCAATTGCTCATACATTTGTACTGAGATAACCTACATAGCTGATCCTGGTACGGGTATGGATATGGGTGCATGGGGTCTGGTACAATGTTTTTGGGCCCGGTTACGGCTTTGGGTATGGCCGTACAAATATTATATTTCTAAGTTTGACCAATGAATATCATGACATTTGACATTGAATTATCAGTATGTTTTGTGGTTATTTAACTTAATTTTGTTTTCTTTGCATATTATATGGTTAATTTTGCTTGCTTGGCTATATTTTTAGTATTTTTAATAGTTAATATAATATAGCCAAGCAAGCAAAATTAACCATATAATATGCAAAGTTAACAAAATTAAGTTAAATAACCACAAAACATACTGATAATTCAATGTCAAATGTCATGATATTCATTGGTCAAACTTAGAACAAGCACATTGTGCAAATGTTACAATGTATACACAAAAATCAAGATAAATCAGAATATTCGTCATATTCATAATCGTATTGCAATGTGACGTAAAGGTGATGTTGTTTAAAAAAGAGTTTGGTAGTGCCTTTTAGGGTTTGGTATGCTTTTTAATATATTTTTATAAGTATATTTTTTACTTTTATAACAGAAAAAATATATATATATATTTGACCAAATACGCCTGATGTATGGCAAAACAGACCGGGTACGCCCGGTTCATCTTTTCCATACCTTGTGCGTCCTCCAAAGCAATCAGACCCAGAACATACTGTACCAAGAACGGCGCCCTACAAGGGCATACCCGACTGCATAGGATATAACCCTTGGGTTATGTATTTCTCAATCCTAGAGTTGTAGTTTGTGTGACAAGTAAACTAGTGAATCCAGTTGTTTAAGCAAACATTATTCATTGCAGTTTAGCAATATGGCTCTTTGGCCTAGTCCCTTGATCTTTTGGCATGTGGCATATTTAGCTCTTATAGAACATTAGACCGCGGCACAGGGTAATGACACATTTGGATTAGTAAAACAATCGTCTCAAGACACAACCTGATAAGATAAGAATGCACTCTGCGGCAGAAAGTGATCACAAAACTTCAAGGTTGAAATATGGGAGGAAAACTAATCAAGCATGGACTCTCAATATAGATGTCCAGCATTGACAGACCAGATTGACTTTAAGAATGAAGAACAAAATCCCATTATAAGCTTAAATGGCATTGCCGTAACTAGTAGTCTGTGGCTTATAGTAATAAAGTCACAAGTCACTAAAACAGAAAGTTTGATTTATTTTAGAAAATTGTCTCTCTGTTTTGCACTTGTAGTTTTTCTTACTTAATTATTTGTAATTTCATTCATAGAATAATCTTATTTCAGTTCTCTGCAATGTGCAGCAGGCAAATGGATTAAAATGTCATTAAATTGACCAGGTAATGGCCTTTAGTAAGGAGACAGGAGCTAAGTCAATTTAGGCCTTTTCTACATATGAGCCTAGACAGGTAATGGCATGCTGCAAAGATTTATTTTCTATTTCTCTTGTATCATTGCACAAAGAAAACATAATCAGGACTTCATTAGGTTAGTTCCTACAGAAAAGTTCACTAGACATAGTCACAAATATGTTCAAATACACTCTTCGTTCTATGAAGAAACATGACTGTAACTGAAAAATGCCACATCATATGTTGAACATATTATAAAAAATATTAAATGCAATAATCAATTTACACAAGACCTGCATAATATAGTTAATACACACTTGCATGATACAAAATTTAATCATCCATGTTACATGTAATTCTGCATCGTAAGCTCACTCGTTAGTACTGTTTGGGTTTGTTAGCACCTGAGAAAACTTATTGCGTATACAACGGTACCGGTAGGCAAGTTTTCTTCTGTTTACATCATCACAAGGCTGAGCTAAGGCATCTTTATTGAAATCATAGTCTGATAGATCTATGTGATCATCGTATTCACACCATGCATCCAAGTGTGGTTCATTGAAGTTTTCAACCTGCTCCAAAATCCAGACATTTCCTAAAGATTAAAAAAATGAAATATTTTGGCGTCTTAGGATATGTTTCAGTATTTGAAACCAGTGATAATGGTAAGACAACAATGGATGCAAGAAAGCAATTGTGGATCATTTTTCTTTAGGAGGAGCACAATAATGTTAACAGACCGCATAATACACCTGCTCATAAAAGAAAAATTCATCACAGATTTGAAGAATGTGTCTTTCCCAGCGCCTTCCAATCTTTATGCCATGTTGAACATCCTTGGACCCATTGAATGATTCAGCATACTTTCCATTTAGTAATGATTTGAGCAAAATAAGTGTCTCGTCCATATCCCAAATATAGACAGTCCTGTTATCTTTTGTTTTATTATCTTCCTTAGGAACCACCATAGTATGTTCACCAAAAGCATTGGAGTGGTTTGTAAAGCATTCCTTGCCAATTTCGTGCAGCAAAGTGTCCATATGTGGTCTATCCAAAAGCACATTTGTATCCTGCATTGCATTATATAAATTTTATGAGGGTTCCCAAAACAGTCTTGTGTGGCAACGAGCTCACTAGCCAATACTCAGCTGCTAACCAATGCAAAATGGCAGTATTGTCAAGATTCATATTCTCCTTTCCAAGATGAAATTTTAAGCACCTTCATAATGGGAACATTGTTGTATAAAAGAGGTGCAATCTGAAAATGCAAACAAATAGATTCATTCAGCCCTATGATATGAAATTATCTTCGATGCAGTGTTCTTTACAACTCCACGCAAATAGTGCTTGAATTTTTTTATCAAATCACCAATAAGATGGTATCTCAAACATGCATGTCACAGTAACAACTTGCACTACATATACATTCCAAAAGCTAACAAACAAATGTATCCTTAGAAAGTACTTAATCCATGCTTCTGTTGCTTCACAGCCAAGGATTTTGCCATCCATGGGAACCTTCACCAATTTTGAAAGTAATTTCAATTTTCATTATATCTAGGACTATAAATTGTAAGAAAGTAGTAGATCAAATGCGATGGCATGCAGGCTTCAAGAACCAAACATAAAACACTAGTTTCTTAGAAAGCATATTACAAGTCTTTGGCAATCAAAATATAGTAGTAATTCTAGTCACACAAGAACCTATGAATTCACAAGATATACACTACATTCATGGCTTTTTTATCTCTTATGGATTTATGCACACTCCCGCCAGCAGAAATATTTGGAATACCCCAATCCCAGCATATTCTCTCTCGTAAGAGATTTCTCAACACAGCTTCTGCTTTGCGAAAAATATGGTAAGACACTATGTTCTGTAAGTTTCTGGGATGGTAGGGTGAGGGGATGCCAACAGAATTCCATATCTTGGGGATGGCAGAGAGGCGGACGAGGTACAGCATAATAAATATGTTTCATATTCATATTCATATTTCACTCAATTTTTCAGTTCAATTTTCAACAGCCAAAGTTGAAAGATCAATATCATGAATGTTCATGTTATTTGAATTTCATCGCTTTAGCATATTTAATGATTGTGTTCGACTTTTTGGGATTCAACTGTGTATAGTTTTGAGCCAATCAACATTGACCCATATTTCATTAGTGGTTCACAATAACCCATCTCTTATGGGCAAGGATGGGCCACTAGGCACTCACTGCATCTAGGTGATCCTTACAGGGATGAAGCACCGAACACCCATCCCATTACTACTCCGGCTCAAGTACACTTAACCATTGAGTTTCCACCCACAATCAAGTCCAATTTGATTGCTGAGGGTTTTGCAAATGGTAGCCAGCTAATCAGAATTCCAGACCTCAGGAGTTAATCATCTAAAACAAACAATTTTAACAGCAAATGAGGCTCCTTATGACATTTGTCATAGTTGGCAGGATCTGTATCAGGTCCCAATATCTTTGTGAGAATGATTTCATCGCAATCACGATATTCTGCAATTGTTAATATCTTGTGACTCTAAACATTATAATTTTGACAAATTAAGTTTTGCACTTCCAACAAAACTACATTCAAGATATTAGTCATTTTTACATAGTTTCCTACTTACTAAACAGATCGTTTCTAGTCTACAAAACCCATACAAGCTCACACACACACTCAGTAAAAGCTGTGAAAAATCACAACTGCACAGAAAAGATTGTCTATTCATGAAACACAATGTGTTTCAGCATTTCAGGTATGTCAACGAAAATGCCTCATGTTAATCGCAACTTAATGAAAATACCTGAAAATCGTCTGCAAATTTGTGTGTTTCAGTTTGCACGCTCACAAATCCCTTTGGTGTGGCATACTTTGTGAATCATAGTTCGTGTTCACTTAAAAATCTAAAAACAAGTTTTTTTTGTGTTTGGTGTGTGTTTTTCATGTTTTCCTTTTCTTTAAAAACGACTGCAACAAATGTATGTTTATTCCGATTCATTCTTCTCATTGCCTATGGGCATCAATCTGGTCTTCACGTCATGAATCAACCGTATTTTCCGTCAAAAATCATGGCAAAAAACTCACAAATTCATTTCCCAAGGTTCATGCTTCACATCATGCTTCCATCATGCTGGCACATTCTAGTATGAACACAAAACCTTCAATGAACTCAAATTTTTCGCATCGACATCATTTGCAGCTCGCATTCTTTCTAGTCTTTCCCAAATCATGAATCTTCGCTTCATTGTCAACATGTAAATACCTTCACCATTGGAGTGTGTAATATTAAGTGGTGTCACCTTTGGTGGGCCACCACATATACACATCCATAAGTTATTAATATAATTAATATTCCGGGTGCATTCCACCCAATTGTGGAGGAATTAATTAATTCTTACAGTAAAATTAATTAAAAGAGAGTGAAATGGTGCAACCAATAGGTGCAACCGAATCATCCACCCTATATAATAGGGTGATCTCATTTGAGATTGAAAGTGCTATAGTATGCGACATTTTATAAGCATTTACGAGAAGCATTGTGGGAGACCTGAGTTGAATGGTTAATTGGAGAAGTGAAGATTTACTGTGTTGGGTAACTATCTGATTTCCTCAATTTAATAAGGACAATGTTTTTACGGTGGGATTTTTTTACCTCGGGTTTTCCCCACCTTACATGTTGTGCGAAATGTGTTATTTCTTTTCACTGTTCATTAAATTTATTTTTTATTATTTAATTGCTTCCTGTTATATGTGTGTATATACCTTATATAATCCTATGGTTGAGATATTAACCAAATAACTAATTGATATTTAATCTAATTAATGGTTGTTACTTGGCCCCACCTGTTCTGACATTCACTACAAATCACGATCTGAACTTCTTCTCTTTTTCACAATTCCTACCTTTTTCCTAGGGCTTTCCCAAACACCTGCTCTAATACCAATGTTAGAAAGAATGAGAAAAATAAGAGAATGGAAGAAGAATAGAAGGCAAATGAAAGGCACACTAACATAATCGTATGTCTCTGTCTTTTATTTACCACATAAGAAGTTACATATTTAGGTGAGAAAGTTATACGTGAATCACTAATATAAATATGTGAGAAAGTTATACCTGAATCACTAAAACACATTAACTATTAGTTAATTAGTTAATGTCCAATATCTTTAAGGCATTTATATTCAGATTTCTCTTCTTCAACCAAAAACATCCAGATCTAGTATGACATCTTCTCTTACAAAATGTACAATACTTGTCAGACATCTTATGTTTTGAATGAGAATTAAAAATGAGCTAGACTGTTTTGGTACGGGTATGGGTACGGTACACTGAAAAGGCAAATTTTTAAAAACCTTTGGTACAGTACCCAGTGGGTACATTCGTACAATATATTTTTTAAAAGTGAAAAATATAAATATATATAAAAATTTAAAGAAAACAACAAGTTTATAGTCTTGGCAACCTATAAAATATTAGAAGCCAACAAGAAGCTTATTATGAAATAGATGCCATCTAAAGCAAGATTTCTTTGACTGAATACAAGAAGACCACAAAATATTAAATCTATGTGTCCATCTACTAATGGGCTCACAAACATTCCACTTAATGTTAAGGCCCGAGGAAAGGTTTGGGGAGAAGGCAATCTTTTCACAGAGTTGTTTGGAGATAGCCTCTTGGAGAGGGGGCCCTTTGAGCCACCTCATAGTATACCAAAATTCATTCTCATCCTCCATAATGAGTCCAGTATAGGGAGCTGTGAAAGCATTTCTGAGCATTGTATACATTTTGAACTGAGATTGAGGAAGCTTATAGAAAGCGTTAAGGTCTGTCCATTCCATCCACTTCCCAAATCTGTACAAGTCATGAAATATTTTAATTCCTTTCTCAAACCAAAGGAAGGTAGAGCAGCCTCTTGTCAAGGCAAGGATCTTGTCATTATATTTCAGATTCAACAAAATCAATTTGTAGGCTTGGCACCTAGTGTCAAAGGAAGAGAAGATAGGCTGCCCAACCACCAAGTGCTTCACTTGTTCCCATGCCTTCCAAATTGACTGAAGAATAAAGGACCCATGAGGAGCAACAAGAAAGCCCCAAATAGTAAGTCAACCAAATGAATTCCTTTTCATCTCTCTTGACCCTTCGGAGCCTATTAGCAATATTGAATCTCACACGAACTTTCCAAGGTTCAATTCCAGTCCACTTTTAATAAATCATATTAATTTTATACTTCATTGAGTATAACATTAATTCCACATCAACACAGCAATATATATAGGTGCACACACACAAATTCAATATAGATTGCATTATTCATCTTTAGTAACCTATAGTAATTTGAATTGAAAATAGATGTATAATATTGTGCAAAGACATTTCCCTAATTATAATAAATCTAACATACTTATATCAACTTAGATAGTATATTAAATATTTAGATAATAACAAAATATACATCTTAGATATATCTTAATTTAGCATACCAAAGATTTATACATTTAACATCATTGTGCGGTGAAATACCTAGGTTTAATCTTATTTTTCATCATAGATTAAATACCTAAATAATTTAAATAGGTACATAAGTTTAGCATTATATTTTAAATCAATAAATACATAGGTTTAGCATACTATTTAAGAGGTAAATAGATAGTTAAATAGGTAAATAGATATAATACAGATGTAAGAAATTAAAGGTAAATAAATACCTTAGATTATAATGATGTACACGGTATTATCTATATACACTTAAATTAATACTAATTCACCCATATTTATTTTATTATTTAAATTAAGTACCTTATTTATCTTATTATTTATAAGATAAATAGGTACTTGTACCTAGTTTATATTAAATTTGTTATAAATCTAAATTCATAATTATAATAAATTATATTTACCTAGATAAGAATGCTTGGAAAGTAATAGTAAAAACTATAGCATAACAATACCAAATGTTATCATTAACTTTAGAAAATAATGTAGAGGAAACAAATCTAAATGTTATGGTAAAATTAAATTCATGAACTATACATAATCATTTAATAGTGAAGCAAGGAAGGTGTCCTATTTAAATGCCATGGTCAAATTAAATTTACTATTCACACAAACCCTAAAATAACAAATCATATGTAATTATTTAAAAGTGCAGCAAGCAAGAAGATACCTTATTTATTTGTTTTGATTTTCAAAAGTTGGGTCCACTAATACAAATGTATAACATTTACAAATTAAACTAAATATGTAAAATAATGTCAGCCTTAGTTTTTCTTTCATGGGCACGACATGAGAGTCCTTCCTCTGTACTACCAATTTCTGAGAATGCCTCTCCGCATAATTATCCTTAAGGATGACACTCCAGAAGATTCAATAAGAGAATACAAGACAACTCAACACCTTTCCATAATATCATCTCAAGATTTAACACTAGGGGAAGGGTAAACCACTAACCACACAAGTGACCCATAACTGACCTAGGGATATGGGTGCCACATGTCTATTACTCCGTAGCCTTAATATACATCATGATATCATGGGCATACGTACATAAAAATTAACTTAGTCATGTTCTGTTCAAAGTTTCAAACCATAGTTGAATTTTGAGAATGAACTGCAGTGCACATTGTGTGGCACCCATTCAGTCAACCATGCACAAGGCCAAAACATATATTCAGATGCTGTCAAAGAAATCCATGAACATAAAGGATGAGTGTAGAAAAAAAGATACAGAACAGACAATCAAAGGACTGAAGAATGCCAAGAAGGGCAAGCACAATCCAGGAGTTGGTTTGAAAGCAGCAATATAATAGACTGATACATCTTCAGCCAGTAATACTTGTGAAGCATACAAGCAGTAGTTTTAAAACATCTTTATGGTTTAGATAGAAGAAAAATAAAGTCAGACCAGTAGTTAAAATAATCAAATTTATGTACCGCCCAAATCCAAGCTCAAGTTAGTAAAAAGTACAGAGGAAGTAAGATGTGGCAGGTCAATTAGGATGTGTACAGAATCTTAGAGCCCAGGTTTAGGCCTTTCCAAATGTTGATTTGGGACAGTCTGCTAGTAGTTTGTGAGTACCAATATCTGGAAAGAATTCTACCTCACAATTGAATTTTTGTAGACAGATGCTGGATCCCCGCCATCAAGTTTCAAACTTGCATAAACTGTATAAAGTATGTAATTTTATTGCAAAATATATATTCTCCTCTGAAAATGAGACAACTACATCAAATAAAAAGTTGTTCAGCCATGCCTGCTGTTCAGAACCAACCTATGGGATGTGTGACTCCAGTTGCAACAACAACAGCTACTCCACTAGTAGAAAATTGCCTTACAGTGTTGTTAATGGAGGAACAGAAATGTGCTGCATATCATCCTTGCAAGACCCTGTAGCAATAAACAGGCCATCTAATATTCACAGACCATCCATGCTGGAAAAATTTGGAAGAAATATACTAATACCACTCTTGCGTATAATATCATGATAGTTTTATTAATATCAAAAAGTTCCATTACATCCCAACTAAGAAAAAATAAACAGGCAATGCCATAGTGATAGGCATAATTTTCAAAGAACAGCAAAACATTGAGAATGAATTTACCCAAAAGATTTAAAGATAACAAACACGAGGTCTTTCTGGCAAACAAGTTTCCTCAGCACAAAAAGAAACAAATCATAGGGATTGATTAGACAAAAGGTGATATGGATGATAAAATCTTCCCATCAGTGCAATAAAGATTTTAATGAAAAACTCTAGGCATCAGCCAGATTACCTAATAGATTTAGCGATCCACAAAGACCAAACCTTAATCGAGTTATAATCTAAATACAGATTCCTTTATGCAAATAGAATACTTCTTTTATGATAAAGGAGAGTTTAAGGATTCCTCCATGACGGAAAT